>SJYV01002568.1:305369-410094 GCA_006410875.1 Neotragus pygmaeus
GAGAGTTGGACTGTGAAGAAGGCTGAGTGCCGAAGAATGGATGTTTTTGAACTGTGGTGTTGGAGAAGACTCCTGAGAGTCCCTGGACTGCAAGGAGATCCAACCAGTCCATTCTGAAGGAGATCAGCCCTGGGATTTCTTTGGAAGGAATGATGCTGAAGCTGAAACTCCAGTACTTTGGCCACCTAATGCAAAGAGTTAACTCATTGAAAAAGACTGATGCTGGGAGGGATTGGGGGCAGGAGAAGAAGGGGATGACCGAGAATGAGATGGCTGGATGGCATCATGGACTCGATGGACGTGGGTCTGAGTGAACTCCGGGAGATGGTGATGGACAGGGAGGCCTGGCGTGCTGTGATTCATGGGGTCGCAAAGAGTTGGACACGACTGAGTGGCTGAACTGAACTGAACTGAATTTTTTCCTTAAACAGAAGTTGAAATGATGCTTCCATTTGCTGACTGGGGAGTCTGTAGATTTCTAGTAATTCTTAGTATCAAGTGGTACTAAGAAAATATTGAATCCAGATGATTACTGGTTCGGAAAAGTCCTATTGCTGGGTCAGGAAGATCCCCTGGGGAAGGGATAGGCTATCCCACTCCACTATTCTTAGGCTTCCCTTGTGGCTCAGCTTGTAAAGAACCTGCCTGCAATGTGGGAGACCTGGGTTTCATCCCTGGGTTGGGAAGATCCCCTGGAGAAGGGAAGGGCTACCCAATCCAGTATTCTGGCCTGGAGAATTCCATGGACTGTATCGTCCATGGGGTCGCAAACAGGCAGACAGGACTGAGCGACTTTCACTTTCAGAAGTTCATCGTGTGATCTCAGACTCTGGTGGCTGAAAAGTAAAGAATCTGTCTCCAGTGAAGGAGACCTGGGTTCGATCCCTGAGTGGGGAAGATGCCCTGGAGAAAAGGAACGGCAACCCACTCCAGTATTCTGGTCTGGAAAACCACATGGACAGAGGAGCCTGGTGGGCTACAATCTGTGGAGTTGCAAAGAGGTAGAAACAAGTGAGTCACTAACACTTTCACTTTCAGTGTAAGCCCTGTTTGTTCTGTCTGGGCAAAGTTGACCTTTGGGGCTGAATAGTGACGATTAAGTGACTTCACTTTTCACTTTCATGCATTGGAGAAGGAAATGGCAACCCACTCCAGTGTTCTTGCCTGGAGAATCCCAGGGACGGGGGAGCCTGGTGGACTGCCGCCTCTGGAGTCGCACAGAGTCAGACACGACTGAAGCGACTTAGCAGCAGCAGCAGCAGTTACTTCTTTGCAGTAGAGGGTTGGTTACCTTGTGCTTTGTGGATGTTTAGAAGAGTCCCTTCCCTCTGCCCACGAGTTGTGGGTAGCACCTTCCACCCCAGGTGCTGGAAAGAAAAAAAAATCTTCATATATTGCCAATTGTCCCCCAAAGGGCGTGTGCAGAAAATTGCCCCCTTTGAGAAAGGTGAAATAACACAGTTTTCCATGTTGCTTTCAATGGAAACATATTTGCTGTGCCACTATTGATATCCTTGAAATTAAATACAGTGTTATGAGTTCTCAAAAATATAGTCCCACAGTCACTGACCTCTGCTAAATTTCTATAACACACATTCTAGCATTGTGTAAGATGTTAACGAAAATTCATTACTCTGTGTTGTTGATTCTTTCAGCTTGTCTCATATGCCCTTAAGCAATAAAAAGGTTTTTATTATTATTATTTTAAAGGTTTAACTGAAATTTTGTAAGAAAGAATTTATGGCAGTTGAAGTGTTTGCCGCTGATTCATTGGTCTGATAAAAGTGAACTTGGCGATCAGTTGTCTTAAAACATCATTTCATGTTACAGTTCTTCAGGAGTATTGCATGACTTAGTTACAGTATGATTGGAAATCCAGCCATGTACACTTTGCAGACATACTCGTTTCCCTTGGTCCAACAACAGACATTTCAAAATGCAGCTGGTACCTTTGAGAAGCTCAGTGATGAAAGGAAATAATTACTTAGATTGAGTGTGTGCCTGCGTGCTGAGTTGCTTCAGTCGTGTCCAACTCTTTGCGACCCCATGGACGGTAGCCCCCCAAGGCTCCGCTGTCCATAGGATTCTCCAGGCAAGGATATTGGAGTGGGCCGTGATGCCCTCCTCTAGGGGATCTTCCAGGTCCAAGGATCAGATTATTTTACCTCTCTAAGAATCAGTTTCTGCATTTTAAAAGCAAGATAAGGTGTACTTTCCAAGGTTTTATGAGAAAAATAATGAAAGACGTTAGCGAAGTGGTTGTGTTTGGCACACAGTAAAGGCTTGATGGCACTCTACTCCAGTACTCCTGCCTGGAAAATCCCATGGATGGAGGAGCCTGGTGGGCTGCAGTCCATGGGGTCGNCTGCCTTCTCCAAAGACAAACACTAACAGACATAAAAGGAGAAATCGACAGTAACACAATAGTAAGAGACTTTAACACCCCACTCACACCAATGGACAGATCATCAAAACAAAAAATGAATAAAGAAACACGAGTCTTAAATGATACATTAGATGAGCTGGATCTCATCAATATATTCAGGACTTTCCATCTAAATGCAGAGGAGTACACCATCTTTTCAAGTGCACATGGAACACTCTCCAGGATAGACCACATCTTGGGTCACAAATCAAACCTCAGTAAATTTAAGAAAATTGAAGTTATATCAAGCATCTTCTCAGACCACATTATGAGCTGCTGCTGCTGCTGCTAAGTCGCTTGTCATGTCTGATTTTGTGCGACCCCAGAGATGGCAGCCCACTAGGCTTCCCCATCCCTGGGATTCTCCAGGCAAGAACACTGGAGTGGGTTGCCATTTCCTTCTCCACAACACTATGAGACTAGATATCAATTACAGAAAAAAAAAATGTAAGAAACACAAATGCATGGAGATTAAACAACACATTTCTAAATAACCAACAGGTTGCTGAAGACATCAAAAGGTAATTCAAAAAAGATTTTCTAGAGACAAATGACAATGACCTAAGGGATTCAGAAAAAGCAATTCTAAGAGGGAAGTTTGTAGCAATACAATCCTACCTCAAGAAACAAGAAAAACAGTGAATAGACAACCTAACTTTACACCTAAAGCAACTGAAAAAAGAAGACAAAAAAAAATTAGTAGAAGGAAAGAAATTATAAAGATCCAAGCAGAAATAAATGAAAAAGTAATGAAAGAAACAATAGTAAAGGTTAATAAAACTAAAAGCTGGTTCTTTGAGAAGATAAAATTGACAAGCCTTTAGCCAGAATAATCAAGAAAAAAAGAGAGAAGAATCAAATCAACAAAATTAGAAATGAAAAAGAAGAGATTACAACAGACAATGCAGAAATATAAAGGATTATAAGAAACTATTATGAACAACTATATGGAAATAAAATAGCTAACCTGGAAGAAATGGACATTCTTAGAAGAGTTCAATCTTCCAAGACTGAACCAGGAAGAAATGGAAATTATGAACAACCCAATTACAAGCACTGAAATAGAAGCTGTGATCAACAATCTCCCCAAAATCAAAAGCCCAGGACCAAACAGCTTCACAGGAGAATTCTATCAAACATTTAGAGAAGAACTAATACCTATCCTTCTAAAATTCTTTCAAACAATTGCAGAGGAAGGAACACTTCAAAACTCATTCTAGGAGGCCACCATCACCTTGATACCAAAACCAAAGACAACACACAAAAAAAGAAAAGTACAGGCCAATATCACTGATGAACATAGATGCAAAAATCCTCAACAAAATGTTAGCAAAGAGAATTCAGCAACACATCAAAAAGCTCATACACTATGTTCAAGTTGGGTTTATTCCAGGGATGCAAGGATTCTTCAGTATACACAAATCAATCAATGTGATACACTATATTAACAAACTGAAACATAAAAGCCATATGGTCATCTCAATAGATGCAGGAAAAGCCTTCGACAAAATTAAACACCTATTTATGATTAAAACTCTTCATAAAATGGGCATAGAAGGAACCTACCTCAACACAGTAAAGGCCATATATGATAAGCCTACAGCAAACATTATTCTCAATAGTGAAAAACTGAAAGCATCCCCCCTAAGATCAGGGACAAGACAAGGATGTCCACTTTCACCACTATTATTCAACATAGTTTGGAAGTCCTCACTATAGCAATCAGAGAAGAAAAAGAAATAAAAGGAATCTAGATCAGAAGAAGTAAAGCTGTCACTCTTTGCAGATGATATGACATGTACATAGAAATCCTTAAAGATCAGTTCAGTTCAGTCGCTCAGTCATGTCCGACTCTTTGCGACCCCATGAATCGCAGCACGCCAGGCCTCCCTGTTCATCACCATCTCTCGGAGTTCACTCAGACTCGCGTCCATCGAGTCCGTGATGCCATCCAGCCATCTCATCCTCGGTCATCCCCTTCTCCTCCTGCCCCCAATTCCTCCCAGCATCAGAGTCTTTTCTAGTGAGTCAGCTCTTCATATGAGGTGGCCAAAGTACTGGAGCTTCAGCTTCAGCATCATTCCTTCCAAGNTCTATGGGGTCACACAGAGTCAGACACGACTGAAGTGACTTAGCAGCAGCAGCAGCAGCAGCAGCAGCAAAGGCTTGATAGATGCTTTTTTTTTTGGTGGGGTGGGGGGGGGGCGATATACACCAATGTGCTGGCTTTCCCAATGGCTCTCACAGCAAAGAATCTGCCTGTCAAGTAGCAGATGCAAGAGTCCTGGGTTCAATCCCTGGATGGGGAATGTGCCCTGGAGGAGGAAATGGTAAGCTACTCCAGTATTCTTGCCTAGAGAATCCCATGGACAGAGGAGCCTGGTGGGCTACTGTCCATGGGGTCACAGAGAGGTGGACATGACTAAATCACCATAGTGCTCATGTGTGTAATGATTATTTTCATCATTTATAGAGTTGTTCCACCATCACCACAATTTACTTGGAGAATATTTCCATCTTCCCCGAAAGAATCACCTATCCTTGGGTGCGGTCAGTCCCCACCCCACCAGCATTGCCCAGTGAGCACTAATCTACTCCCTGCGTCTCTAGACTTGCCTGTTCTCAACTTTCAGTTCAGTTCAGTTCAGTCGCTCAGTCGTATTTGACTCTTTGCGACCCCATGAATCGCAGCACGCCAGGCCTCCCTGTTCTTCACCATCTCTCAGAGTTCACTCAGACTCGCGTCCATCGAGTCCGTGATGCCATCCAGCCATCTCATCCTCGGTCATCCCCTTCTCCTCCTGCCCCCAATCCCCAGTGGACTAAAATCATAACCTATGTAGTGATTTTCCCCTGGTCTTTAAAAATTATTAATAGCGTNCATCGAGTCCGTGATGCCATCCAGCCATCTCATCCTCGGTCATCCCCTTCTCCTCCTGCCCCCAATCCCCAGTGGACTAAAATCATAACCTATGTAGTGATTTTCCCCTGGTCTTTAAAAATTATTAATAGCGTAATATTTTTTTGAAGGTTAATCCAACTTATTTTTTTTAATTGATCTTTTTATTGATGTGGTATATCTGATGAGTTATCTGAGACACTTTATTTGTTTATGGAGGAGGTGTTATTAGGATCAGTGGTGGTTTAGGTGGTAAAGAATCTGCCTGCCATTCAGGAGACCCAGGTTCGATCCCTGGGTGGGGAAGATCCCCTGGAGAAATGGCAACCCACTCCAGCATTCTTGCCTGGAGAATTCCACGGATAGAGGGACCTGGTGGGCTACAGTCCATGGGGTTCCAAAGAGTCAGGTATAACTGAGCGACTACCACTTTTAACACGTTCTGGTCATCTTGATGATCATAAAAAATAACACGTAAAGAGTCACGGTGTAGCATCTAGCTCAAATGAGGAGCTTGCTTTGCATTAGTTTTGTTGTTACCATTGTGTGTGTGTTAGCCCCTCAGTCATGTCCAATTCTTTGGAAACCTGTATACTATAGCCCACCAGGCCCCTCTGTCCATGGGATTCTCCAGGCAAGAATACTGGAGTGGATTGCTGTTTCCTCCTCCAGGGGATCTTCCCAACCCAGGGATCGAACCCGGGTCTCCTGCACTGCAGGCAGATGATTTACCATCTGAGCTACTAGGGAAGCTCTGTTGTTGGGATTATTATAGNAGGCAAGAATACTGGAGTGGATTGCTGTTTCCTCCTCCAGGGGATCTTCCCAACCCAGGGATCGAACCCGGGTCTCCTGCACTGCAGGCAGATGATTTACCATCTGAGCTACTAGGGAAGCTCTGTTGTTGGGATTATTATAGCTTTGATTAATTCTCTTTGAAAATAGTATTACCACCACTGTATTTAACCATTTAATGCAAACAGCATGGGACCATCACTATCACTGGCTAGCATTTTTTTCAAAAATAGGAACTTTCCAGAAATTCATTAGGGAAATGTATATAACATGTGCTGTGATCTCTGGATGCGCCTACAGCCGGTTGCTGAAGCTAGGAGCTCTTCAATAAACACTTGCTGAATAAAGGAAGAGAGCTGTGCATGGTGAACCCCAAGATCCTAGTTTGGAGTCTCATACAGTGCACGATGGTTTCCAGCAAATGTTTACTGCATGAATTCACAAAGAGTTCGAAATCGTACCCACCTATAAACAAGAGGCTGAATGACCTAGAAGCATAAGATCTTTTCATTGTTGATGCTGTGACCCACGTTTCCAGGAGACTGTTCTCTAACCGTGTCCTCGCTTGCTCAGTCGTGTCTGACTCTTGGCGACCCCAGGGACGATAGCCTGTCAGGCTCCTCTGTCCATGGGATTCTCCAGGCAAGAGTACTGGAGTGGGCTGCCATTTCCTCCTCCAGGGAGTCTTCCTGACCAGGAATCCCCAGCTGCACCCTGCTTGGTGTGCACTAACCATAAACCAAGACACAGAACTCACTTGGAAAAAAATAAAAATCACACAGTGGGTTTTCCTTGGGAAGGGGGCTGGGCTTCACTGTGAGCAAGGCTTCCTAGGTGGCATCGTGGGAAAGCACCCGCCTGCCAGTGTAGGAGATGCAGGAGAGTTGGGTTCGATCCCTAAAGATCCCCTGGAGGAGGGCACAGCAACCCACTCCAGTATTCTTGCCTGGAGAATCCCATGGACCAAGGAGCCCGGGGGATTCCTTCAGAGCCTACAGTCCACGGGGTCACAGAGGAGTTGGACATGACTGAGCATACAGACTTACACACGAGGTGAGCAAGACACAGAGAAAGAGATCTCAGTCTGGATGTGGTTATTCTCCCAAAGACTCTGATCCTGGTCCCCTGAAACGGGTGCATTAAAGCAGGGGTCTGCAACCTCCAGGCCATGGGCTGGTACCTCCTGACAGATCAGTGGTGGTATTCGATTAAAGAAGAGCGCAAGAAACATAACGTGCTTGAATCATCCTGAAACCACCTCCACTCCGGTCCCTGGAAAAATCGTCTTCCACGAAAGCCGTTCCTGGGGCCAAGAAGGCTGGGGACCGCTGGTTTAAAGGACAGGCGAAACTATACAGGGGGTTAAAGGCGACTGTGAACTCTCCTTCGTGGATGGTTCTGATATTTGTTGTTGTTCAGTTGCTAAATTGTGTCCGATGTTGCGACCCCATGGACGGCCGCACGCCAGGCTTCCCTATTCCTCATCAACTCCTGGAGGCTGCTCAGACTCACGTCCATCGAGTCGGTGATGCCGTCCAACCTTCTCCTCCTCTGTCGTCCCCTTCTCCTCCTGCCTTCAGTCTTTCCTACCATCAGGCTCTTTAACAATGAGTCGGCTCTTCGCATCAGGTGGCCAAAGGATTGCAGCTTCAGCTTTCAATCTTGCCATCTCCTGCTTGACCACATCCAATTCATCTTGATTCATGGACCTAACATTCCAGATTCCTGTTCAATATTGTATTTTACAGTATCAGGCTTTATTTTCACTACTAGACACATCCTATCCGGCCCCTAACTACATCCCTTCAAAATCTTGCTGATGATCATCTTTCTGAAGAGTACCCTCCCACATCCCAGCTACCAGTCCTTCTCCCGTCTGTCTGCAGTTTGCTAGCACCTTTCAAATCTATACGTGCAGTTGAGGCTTATGTGTTGTCTCTCCTATACCACTGAAAGAACCGTGAATATAAGAACGTGTTATTCTTCCTTGAACCCTTGACTCCTGGTGAAAGTGAAAGAAAATGAAAGTCCCTCAGTTGGGTCCGACTCTCTGCGACCCCATGGATGATTCTCCAGGCCAGAATACTGGAGTGGNCACTGAAAGAACCGTGAATATAAGAACGTGTTATTCTTCCTTGAACCCTTGACTCCTGGTGAAAGTGAAAGAAAATGAAAGTCCCTCAGTTGGGTCCGACTCTCTGCGACCCCATGGATGATTCTCCAGGCCAGAATACTGGAGTGGGTAGCCTTTCCCTTCTCCAGGGGATCATCCCAACCCAGGGATTGAACCCAGGTCTCCCGCATTGCAGGCGGATTCTTTACCAGCTGAGCCACAAGGAGCCTAAAATAAGAGATATCAAGTCAATATCCATTGCACTGAGTCATTCTTAACTCGTGTTATTGACTATAGGACTTTTTCGAAATCTGATTACTTACACATTTAAATTTCATTCGTGTGAAATGGCTGTTGACTTTATGTGTCAAACTCTTTCAGCAGACATGTACACTGTGCAGATGCTGTACATAGCTGCTTTGCTTGAAACTGGCTGTTTGCTGCTGTGTCTCCAAAGAGGGCAATTATATCATTAAAAGTGGCACCGTGGCTTCATTTTTTTGGAGCAAATTTGAAAGTGTTAACTTCTCATTAAAATTGAACACGTGTCAAGTTATCAAGTTTAACACGCTCTAAGTTATCAAGGGAAGTGGAGTTAGGTAAGAGTTTTGTGATGTTCATTGCGGATTTTGCGATTTTCATTGCAGATTTGCATATTTTCTGTGTCACCTACAACGAAGAATCATTTCATAAGGATGAAAAATTCAGCCCCTCTAATGCACGAATCTGAACTCTGGGGAGCTCAAAGCACTCTAAAAATTTTTTTTCAGTGTCATAAGATCTGAAATAGATCATAGTTAGAATTTCCTCAAAGGATGAGAGTGCTCATGGAGATGAGATGTTACTCTCTTCAAATGGATGATGGGCTGTTTCCGTTTTTCTATAAGTATGCAATTATTGGAGGTTATAGGAAGATCCTCCTTCCTTTGATGGGTTGAAACCTGCCAGGTGGTTTTGTGAAAATCTCCTTGTTGCAGCATCTTCTTGTCTCCTAAAGTGCTTGCTTCTGCCACGTCTGGGGAGTTTGGTCAAGAAAGAACAGTTACGGTGTAAAGCAGTTAGGACCCTATGGGCCGTTCCTGGGACAGACCCTTCCCATCCATGCCTTCCATCTGTCTCTTGTTCAGAAGAAAAAGAATAAATTTAATCAGAGCACTGAGACAATGCAGAAACGAAGGAAGACAATCAAACAAGGGAAAGTACTAATAACCGCTTAGGCATTAAAGTCAAGGACCATCAGTTCCTCCTCAAAGTCTATAGATTATCAGTAAGTAAATGTTAGTCGCTCAGTCGTGTCCCATTGTGGGGCCCTAAATGGGAAACCTTAAGAATGGGCTAGCTTTGCGGTTTAGAACTAAGATGGTGCCTACAGGAAGAAGTGGGGGCATAGTCTATGTTAAAGGTTTTGATTGGCTCTCTTGATTTCCATGCACGTGGACAGCGCGTGATCACCATAGACTCCTGTTACAATGAAGGCACATGACGATTTGACCTTTAATGTGATTGGTGCGACTGAAGGCTGACCTTTAATGCGATTGGTGCAACTGAAGCACATAACAATTTGACCTTTAACTTGATTGGCAGAACTGTGGAAAGTCTCTCTCTGCTTGCCTATATAAGCTGGAACTGCTCAGACGGAACCCCTCTTGTGACTGATTGTCTCTCCCTCGCCTGGGGGCTGAGTTGGGGGACAGCAGGCTCACCTCTCCTCGGGACCCCTCGGCTTTGCTGAGGGAAGTTCCACTGCCTCTCTCTTTCTGAGGAGCACTCCCTGCATCCCATTCTCTGCGACCCCATGGACTGCAGCCCACCAAGCTCCTCTGTCCGTGAGATTTCCCAGGCAAGGCTACTGGAGTGTGTTGCCATTTCATTCTCCAGGGGATCTTCCCAACTCAGGAATGGAACCCGGGTCTCCTGCACTGCAGGCAGATTCTTTACTGACTGAGCCAAATCCTTCGAGCTCTTTTGCAGATACTGAATCCCCAACCAGGCTGGAAAAGTTAACTGTATGCTGCCCACAAGCATGTAGAGCCTAGACTGGTTGGAAGCTGAAGGTTGTTGATTGTGACTCCAGATTACCTCACCACCAACCAATCAGGAGAAACCTTTCCCTGAAAGCCACTGAGTGACTCAGCGGTAAAGAATCCGCCCGCCAAAGCAGGAGACTTGGGTTCCATCTCTGGGTCGGGAAGATCCCCTGGAGAAGAGGATGGCGTCCCACTCCAGTATTCTTGCCTGGAGAATCCCCGTGGACAGAGAAGCCTGGCGGGCTGCAGTCCATGGGGGTCGCAAAGAGTCGGACACGACTGAGTGACTGAAGACACACTCAAAAGCCATCAACTTGTCTGGGTCTTGTAAGCTGCCTGGGTTCCCTGCTTGGCAGCTGCAGGAAGCACTTCAGTTTTCTCCACCACAGTCCAGTGGCAGTAGGTTGACTTTATTGTGCTCAGGTAAGCAGATTCTAATTTGGTTCGTTATCAAGGGCTATAGTTTCATTTGCCTTACAAGAGATATCCTGGCATGACCTGAACCCCTGGATCTGTAAAACTTTATGTAGAGCAGGCTGGAAAGTCTTTGCTGAATTAGCCTCCTACCTTCTGCATGCTTATACCCTTGTTCATGTTTACTTGCTAGTCACGTCTGACTCTTTTAGCTTTCTAGGCTCCTCTGTCCATGGACTCTCCAGGCAAGAATATTGAAATGAGTTGCCATGTCCTCCTCCAGGGGATCTTCCTGACCCAGGGATCAATTGGCATCTCTTACATCTCCTGCTCACGATGTGCTGTGTAGATACAGTGCGTGTGAAATCATAGATATAGTGGATGTGATGTCATATGTAGTGGGTGAGATGTCAGACACAGTAGGTGTGATGCTGTAGGTACACTGTGTATGATATCATATAGTGGATGTGGTATCATATATAGTGGACTTGGCATCATATGTAAGGGATGTGATATCATAAATTCAGTGAATGTAATGTCCTAAATACAGTGAGTGATGTGCCACAGATATAGTGGGTGTGATGTCCTAGAAACAGTTTGATGTCATAGAGGAAGTGGATGTGATGTCATATAGTGGGCGTGATGTCATATATAATGGATATGATGTCATGGATACAGTGAGTTTTGTACCATAGATACAGTGGGTGTGATGTCATAGAAACAGTGGGTTTTGTACCATAGATACAGTGGGTGTGATGTAGAAACACTGGGCTTGATGTCAGATGAAGTGGGTGTGATGTCATGTATACTGGGTGTGATGTCATTGATACAGTGGGTGTGATGTCATCAATAGAGTGGATGTGATAGCAGGTATAGTGGGTGTGATGTCATAAACACAGAGGGTGTGATGTCATATATAGTGGATATTTTGTCATAAATATAGTGAGTGTGATGTCATAGATACAATGGGTGTGATCATAGCTATAGTGGGTGCGATATCACAAATATACTGGGTGTGATGTCATAAACACAGTGAGTGTGATACCATAGATGTAGTGGGTGTGATGTAATAGATCCAGTGGGTGTGATCATAGATATGATGGTTATGAAGTCACAGAAATAGTGGATGTGATGTCAGATATAGTGGGTGTGTTGTAATAAAAATGTGGGATATCATATACAGTGGGTGTGTCATCATAAAGTGTGTGATATCATATACAGTGGGTTGACGTCATATGTACTGGATGTGAAGTCATATATAGTTGATGTGACGTCATGAATACAGTGGCTGTGATGTCAATGATGCAGTGGGGGTGATGTCATAAAAACAGTGGGTGTGATGTCATAGATACAGTGGGTGTGATCATAGATATGGTTGTGAAGTCACAGACATAGTGTATGCGATGTCCGATATACTGGGTGTGTTGTCATAAAAGTGTGTGATGTCATATACAGTGGATGTGGTATCATATATACTGGATGTGATGTCATGTATATTTGATGTGATGTCATAAATATGGTGGCTGTGATGTCTATGATGCAGTGGGTGTGATGTCATAAAAACAGTGGACATGATGTTATAGATAGAATGGGTGTTATGGATATGGTGGTTGTGAAGTCACACATATAGTGGAAGTGATGTCAGATAGGTGGGTTTGATGTCATAGATACAGTGGGTATGAGGTCATAGATATGGTGGATGTAATGTGATACACAGTGGCATGATGTCATAGAAAGAATGGATTTGATGTCATAAATGAAGTGGATGTGATGTTATTATAGTGGATGTGAGATCATATATAGTAGATATGATGTCATAAATAGAGTATGCACAATATCATGGATACAATGGAAATAATGTCATATATAGTGAGTGGTGCTATAAATACAGTGCACGTGAGGTCATAGATACAGTGGTTGTGATGTCAGATTTAATGGGTGTGTTTTCATTAAAAAATTGTGTGTGATGTCACATATAGTGGGTGTGATGTCATATACTGGATATGATGTCATAAATATGGTACATGAGATGTCATCTATACAGTAGGTATGATCACAAATATGTTGGTTGTAATGTCACAGATACAGTGGGTGTAATGTAAGATATAGTGTGTGTGATGTCATAATAAAAGTGGGTGTGATGTCATAGATATAGCATGTGTGATGTCATAGATAAAGTGGGTGTGATATCACATACCTGATGGATATGAAGCCATATACAGTGGATGTGATGTCATAATTACAGTGCACGTGATATCATCAAAACAGTGGGTGTGATCATAGATATGGTGGTTGTGATGTCAGATATAGTGGGTTTGTCATATAAAGAGTTGGTGTGATGTCATACATAGTGGCTGTGATGTCCTAAATAAACTGGGTGTGATGTCATAGATACAGTGGGTATGAGATCATAGATATGGTGGATGTGATACCATAGAGTGGTGTGATGCCATAGCTGAGGTGGACGTGATGTCATATATAGTTAATGTGATGTCATAAATACAGTATGCATAATATCATGGATAGAGTGGCAAAGATGTCATATACAGTGAGTGTGATGTCGTAAATACAGTGTGTGTGATGTCATGGACACAGTGGGTGTGATGTGATGCCATCAGTATAGTGGGTGTGATCATAAATATGCTGTGTGTGATGTCACAGATACAGTGGATGTGATGTGAGATANGTCATATACAGTGAGTGTGATGTCGTAAATACAGTGTGTGTGATGTCATGGACACAGTGGGTGTGATGTCACATACATAGTGGATATGAAGCCATATACAGTGGATGTGATGTCATAAATACAGCAGGTGTGATGTTATTGATACAAAGGGTGTGATCATAGATGTGGTGGTTGTGATGTCACAGATATAGTGGATGTGATGTCAGATATAGTGGGTTTGTTGTCATAGAAAGAGTGGGTGTGATGTCATATAGTGCGTGTGATGTCATATAGTGGCTGTTATGTCACAAATACTATGGTTGTGATGTCATCAATACAGTGGCTGGTGATAGATTTGGTGGGTGTGAAGTCACAGACAGAGTGGATGTGATGTCAGTTATAGTGGTTGTGTTGTTATAAACACAGTGGGTGTGATGTCACATATAGTGGATATGATGTCATAAACACAGAGGGTGTGATGTCATAGATACAGCAGCTGTGATGTCACATGCATAGGGGCTGTGACATCATATACAGTGGATGTGATGTCACAAATACAGTGATGGGTGTCATAAATGTTGTAGTGTGATGTCATAAGGAGGGAATGTGATGTCATATGGTGCATATGATGTCATACATAGTGTGGGTCTGATGTCATCAATACAGTGGATATGATGACACAGATACAGTGGATGTTATGTCATATATAGTGGATGTAATGTCATATAGTGTGTGTGATGCCTAAATACATTGGATGCAATACCACTGATATAGTTGATGTCTTATTGATGTCTTAAAGAGTGAATGTGATGTCATATATGATGGATGTTTTCTCATACAGTGGGTGTGATGTCATAAATATAGTGAGTGTGATGTCATAAAAAGAGTGGGTGTGATATCATAAATACAGTGGGTGTGATATCATAGTTATAATGGATGAGATGTTATATGTAGTGGGTGTGATGTCCCATAGAGTGTATGTGCAGTCAGAGATAGTGTGTTTGATGTCACATATACTGTGCGTGATATTATAGTTATACTGAGCATGATGTCATATGTAGTGGGTGTGATGTCATAGATACAGTGGAGTGATATAATAGATCCAGTCATGTGAAGTCATATACAGTGGGTGTGATGTCATCTAGTTAGTGGGTGTGATGGCAGATGTTGTGGGTGTGATGTTATAAATAGAAAGGGTGTGATGTCATATATAATGGATGTTTTGTCATAAATACAGTGGGTGTGATGTCAAAAATAAGTGGCATTATATCATATACTTGGTGTGATGTCTTATAGAGTGGGTGTGATGTCAGATATAGTGGGTGTGATATCATAAATACAAGAGTGTGATGTCATAGATACAATGGTGATGATATAGATACAGTCGATGTTTGGTTCTGTATAGTGCATGTGATGTCATATATAGTGGATGTGAGGTCATTGATACAGTGGGTTTGGTCATAGATATGGTGGGTGTAATGTCACCAATATAGTGGGTGTGATGTCATATAGTGGGTGTGATGTCATAAAACAGTGGGTTGTGATGCCATCAATATAGTGGGTGTGATCATAAATATGCTGTGTGTGATGTCACAGATACAGTGGATGTGATATGAGATATAGTGGGTGTGGTGTCATAAAAATAGTAGATGTGACATCATATACTGGGTGTGATGTCATATAGAGAATGCAATGCCATAAATACAGTGGTTGTTACGTCGTAGATGCAGTGATGTGATTATGACACACACCCACTGTGTTGATGACATCACACCCACTGTATTTATGACATCATGCCCACTATATATGACATCACATCCACTGTATCTAAGACCTCACACCCACTCTATTTATGGCATCACACCCACTACATATGATATCACACCTAGTATATATGACATCACTTCCACTGTATCCCTGATATTATGTCTACTGTGTTTATGACATCATATCCACTGTATCTATGACATCACATCCCCTGTATCTATGACATCACACCCACTATATATAACATCACATCCACTTCATCTGTGACATCAAACCCATTGTTTCTGTGACATCATGCCACTGTATATGGTATCATACCCACCGTATCTATGATCTCACAGCCACTATATCAATAACATCACAGCCACTATGTATATCACACCCACTATATATGACATCACATCCACTCTTTTTATAACAACAAACCCACTTATCTGACATCACATCCTCTATATCTATGACATCAAAACCACAAAGTCTATTATCACACCCACTGTATCAATGGCATTGCATGCACTATATTTATGATATCATATTCACTATATATGATATCACAGCCCCTATATATGACATTGCACACTTTATGTCAACACATTCACTATATCTGACATCACATCCACTATATCTGACTTCACAACCAGCATATCTGTGATGTCACACACTGTATCTATGACATCACACCAATGCATCTATATTACATCCACTTTATATGACATTGCACTTGCTGTATATGACACCAAACCCACTGTTTTTATGACATCACAGCCACTATATGACATCACACTCACTGTATCATGACATTATATGCATCATATCTATGATCAAACCCACTATATTGATGACATCACACCCACTACATATGATATCACATCCATTGTATATGGCAATACATCGACTATATCTATGATATCACTTCCACTGTATCTCTGACATCACACCCCTGTATTTATGACACCACACCCACTCTGTATGACATCACACACACTACATATGACATCACACCAGTATAACTATGATATCACACCCACTGTATTTATGATGTCACATCAGTTATATGTGACATCACCTCCACTATATTTGTGACATCACACCCAATGCATCGATGACATCAAATGCAGTGTATCTATGAATCAAGCGCAGTGTATCTATGATATCACACCCACTGTATCAATCACATCACACCTGCTGTATTTATGACATCACACCCACTATATATGATATCACACCCAGTATATGTATCACATCCACTAGATGATATAATGCCCCCTATATTTATGTTGTCACATCCACTGTATTTATAACAGTACATCCATTATGACATCAAACCCAGTATATATGACTTCACACCCACTCTATGACATCACACCCACTGTATCTGAAATCACATCCATATATATACATATATATATGTTATGTATATACATATATATATATGTCATATATAGTGGAAATCATAGTGGATGTGATGGCATATAGTGGGTGTGATATCATAAATATAGTGAGAGTGATGTCTTATATAGTGGATGTGATATACATAAACTGGGGTCATATCATAGTTATACTGGGCATGATGTCATATGTAGTGGGTGTGATATCATATAGAGTAGGTGTGATATCATAAATACCTTGGATGTGATCACAGTTATGGTGGTTATGATGTTTACAAATATAGTGGGCGTTATGTCATAAAACAGGAGGTGTGAGGTCATAGATATACTTGGTGTGATATCATAGATCCAGCGGGTGTGATGTCGTATATGTAGTGGATATGATATCCTGTACAGTGTCTGTAATGCCATGTATACTGGATGTGATGTTTTATAGAGTTGATCTGATGTCATCAGTACAGTGGGTGTGATCATAGATATGGGGGGTGTGATGTCAGATATAGCTGATGTGATGTCAGATAAGCTGGATGTGATGTCAGAAAAACAATGTGTGTATTGTCATAGATACAGTGGGTGTGAACATGGATATGGTAGTTGTCAAGTCACAGATATAGTGGGTGTGATGTCATATATAATGGTGTGATGTCATAAATGCAGTGGGTATCATGTCACAGATGTAATGGATGTGATGTCATAAATATAGTGGTGTGAGGTCATAGATACAGTGGGTGTGAGGTCATATGTAGTGTGTGTGATGTCATATGTAATGGGTGTGACATCATAGTTATATTGGGCGTGGTGACACTTTAGTGGATGTGATGTCATATATAGTGGGTGTGATGTCATATAGTGGGTGTGGTGTCATCGATACAGTGAATGTGATGTCATTGATCTCGTGAGTGTGATGGCATAAATACTGAGTGTGTGATGTGGTATATAACTGATGTTTTGTCATAGAGTGGGTGTGGTGTCATATAGTGGACATTATGTCATATAGTTGATGTGATGTCATAGAGTGGGTGTGATGACATATATAGTGGATGTTTTGTCATAAAAAAGTTGTGTGATATCATAGATTTAGTGAGTGTGATGTCACATATAGTGGATTTGATATACAAACAATGGATTTGATATCACTGTTATAGTGGATGTGATGGCATGTGTAGTAGATGTGATGTCATATGTAGTGTATGTGATGTCATATGTAGTCAGTGTCATGTCATACAGAGTGGGTATGATGTCATAGATAAAGTGGAAATATATCATAGCTGTAGTGGATGTGATGTGATATACAGTGGTTGTGATGTCATAATTAGAGTGGGTGTAACGTCATTGATACAGTGGCTGATGTCACAGATACAGTGGATGTGATGGCAGATATAGTGGGTGTTTTGTCACAAAAGGTGTGGCTGTGGAGTCCTGTGTAGTGGGTGTGACGTCATGAATACATTGGGTGTGATCTCCTCGGTACAGTGGGTGTGATCATAGATATGGTGGGTGTGATGTCACAGTTACAGTGGGTGTGATGTCACATCCATAGTGGCTATGAAGCCATATACAGTGACTGTGACGTCATGCACCTGGCATACACAGAAGAACACTGCTTTTCCATTGATCTTCTGTTCTCTGCTCATATGAGTTATTTTGCTTTGATTACAGAATCGTATGAAAACTTCTTTGATGTCTTTAATAAACAAGGCAGTTAAGAACCACTGGGTTCGCTTTCCCACCCCCCACTTATAAGGAATACTTTTTTTCTCCCGTAGTCTAAGAACTTTTTTACAAATCCTTCACCGAGTGCCTCAAGTTGACTTCACTTTGCACCTTCACTTCACTCTGGGGTTGGTCTGGGACTCCCACACTGCATGTATTCTGTCACCTTTTCTCGAAACATGACATGCTCTTCACTGATGGGTATTGAAATAAACTGCCCAGTAAGCATCTCACGGTGCTCTTTATTTCATTTTCCTAAGACTCAGGGCCAGTTTTATCTTCTTGTTCTGGCTCATGACCAGAAATAAAACAACAGTTTTATTTTCTTTTGAATCTCATTAGGAAAAAAAAAGTCACCATGAGGCACTTATGAATCTAACCAGTCATAGGCAAAAGTGTAATCACAGGGAATTTCTGAGGAAATTAAATAAGACAACTAATTTTGTACATAAATTTGAAATATTANTCTTTTGAATCTCATTAGAAAAAAAAAAGTCACCATGAGGCACTTATGAATCTAACCAGTCATAGGCAAAAGTGTAATCACAGGGAATTTCTGAGGAAATTAAATAAGACAACTAATTTTGTACATAAATTTGAAATATTAGGGAGAAAATACTGGCTGAATTCATTCTCCTTTCTAAAATGCCCTCTGAGGTATTCTCCTCTTATAGTCAAAATATCATACTCTTTCAAATAATTTTTTCACCCAGATTAAAGGTATGTTTAATGATACACATATCTGTGCATGCCCACCTTCCATCCACATAGATAGATATATAAAACCATTAGTTATGGGTGTGTATGTCTGGAAACATATAGCTCTGAAAAAAATGAATGTTTATACTAATATGGCTGTAAAAGCCTTCCAAGGCGGAGACTTTTCATGGATAAACTTAAAGATAACGGCATGAACGTATTCCATTGAGGCAGTAAACTCAGTCTGTTTCTTCTTGTGTCTTGTTGGCCTTTTCTGCTAGTGAGGTCTGTGTTTTAAAAATAACTTCAGGACGCTACATGGCTTACCCAGCCCTTAGGAAGTACTTTATTCTTGAATGGGAATTTCAGTATGCGAAGGTGAATCACCAATAAAATTTTGGTGTATATACATCACACACACACACACATGCAGTCTATATAACCAAATCAGTCAGTCCTAAAGGAAATCAACCCTGAACATTCCTTGGAAGGACTGATGCTGAAGCTGAAGCTCCAGTACTTTGGCCACCTGATGCGAAGAACCGACTCATTGGAAAAGACCCTGATGCTGGGAAAGATTGAAGGCAGGAGGAGAAGGGGATGACAGAGGATGAGATGGTTGGATCGCATCACCGACTCAATGGACATGAGCGNTCCAGTACTTTGGCCACCTGATGCGAAGAACCGACTCATTGGAAAAGACCCTGATGCTGGGAAAGATTGAAGGCAGGAGGAGAAGGGGATGACAGAGGATGAGATGGTTGGATCGCATCACCGACTCAATGGACATGAGCGTGATCAAATTCTGGGAGATGGTGAAGGACAGGGAAGCCTGGTGTGCTGCAGTCCATGGGGGTCACAAAGAGTCAGACACGACTGAGAGACTGAACAAGAATAACAGTAATATACATAATAACCAATGCGTATCAATGTGTAATATGCATTATAGCTATGTCTTTATAGATTATGCAGACTGCACATATGTTGTATAATCGTGTACACAATCACTGATATATACCAGTGCATGTATGCGTGCTAAGTCAGTTCTGTCTTGTGCAACTTTTGTGACATTATGAACCACTGCTGTCAGCCTTTTCTGTCCTTGAGATTCTCCAGGCAAGAATACTGGAGTGGGTGGCTGTGCCCTCCTCCATGGGATATTCCTGGCCCAGGGGTCGAACCCACGTCTCCTAGTACATCTTCTGCATAGCAGATGAGTTCTTGATCCCCTCATGCCACCTGGGAAACCCACTAATATATATAATAATTAATGTCATCCATATTTCTATGTAACTATCTCTCTATAAAATCTTTCAATCTTTTCCTTTCTACAGTGTTAAGGTACAGTGTGAGTGGTAAGTGAGAGCCCGTGTTAATCAGAAGTCAGACAAANGCCACCTGGGAAACCCACTAATATATATAATAATTAATGTCATCCATATTTCTATGTAACTATCTCTCTATAAAATCTTTCAATCTTTTCCTTTCTACAGTGTTAAGGTACAGTGTGAGTGGTAAGTGAGAGCCCGTGTTAATCAGAAGTCAGACAAAATAGCTATTCTTCAACAAGGTGGGGGAAAAAAACAAAAACAAAAAACTAGCCTCCAGACCCCGTATCCAGCACAGATTTGCATAATCAGAGCTGAAAGCCCTTGAAAAAGGTTCAACTTTCAGCGCCTGACGGATTATAAAAGGAAGCACATTCTGGCTCGCAGAGTTATTAGAAGATCTAAGAGATCACGCTGGCAGAATTTGAGCAGAACTCTTAATCAACTCCCCTTAGGAGAGGAGACAGGGCCTGTGGTTAAAAGGATCTTATCCAAGGAGGTCCTGGCTTCTGAGGCGCCTCGTTTAATTAAAAGGTGAAACTCCTGTAGGTTCAGATGTACAGAAGTTAACACGTCGGGCAGAAGCTCTGTTCGAGTTCATAGTGGAGAACCTGACAGGCTGCCTCTTTTGAAACTCTTGCCAAGAAAGGAGATTTTTCAAATTGTGAGCCGTGCAGCCAAACCGGTGCTGATGAATGTTGACTAGACACACTGCGGTGATCCTTTTGTAGTATATATATAGATAGCACATCGTTCAGTTGTTCACCTGAAACCAATATCATGTTGCAGGTCAATCATATGTCAGCTTCTTAAAAATATATATTTCTAATTGGAGGATACTTACTTTACAATGTTGTCTTGGTTTCTGCCGTACTTCAACATGAATCAGCCGTAGGGATACACATGTCCCCTCCCTCTGGACCCTCCCACCCCATCCCACCCCTNTTAAAAATAAAATAATTTTATAAAAAAGAAAAAAAAAGAAATTACTCAGAAAAGGTTACTTCCTAAACTTTTCAGATCTTTTAAGAACAAGTGTTTGATTGCCATGTTATATAAAACAGGTACAGGCTATGTACCTTGAAGATATCATGGGTTCAGTTCCAGACTATCACAATAAAGCAAGTCACATGAATTTTTTTGTTTCCCAGTGTTTATAAAAGTTATGTTTACACTATACTGTGGGCTTTTAAGTGTCCAATAGTGTTGATGTCTAAGGAAATGTACATGCCTTGATTAAAAAGTACTTCTTGCTAAAAAAATTCCAGCCATCATCTGAGTCTTCTGCAAGTCATAATCTTTTTACTGGTTGAGGGTTTGAAATATTTCAGGGATTACCAAAATATGACAAAAGTGAGCAAGTGCTATTTGTTAAATGGCACCAAGAGCCTTGCTTGATGCAGGGTTGATATAAACATTCAGTTTGTTTAAAAAAAAAAACTGCAATATCTGTGAAGTGCTTTAAAGCAAAGCACAATAAAATGAGATATGTTTGTGTAATTATATTAATGTCATATGAAGTCCATAAACGGAAATTGAGTAGTGAATGGTGGAGAAATGACCTTAAAACCTTTCCAGATAAAACCTCCCTTGATTTGTAGCCCTCAGAGCACAAATAAGGTTTCTAAATAAGAGCCCATATGATTACATTGAGGCTTTTGCCTAAACGCAAATTCTAAGGTTTTGGAATCCAAAGAAGTACTCAGAGATGCTAACTGCAGTGAAGTGGAAAGAGTACAGTCAAGCACAGTCCAGTATCCCTGGGAAGATTGATAATTTGGGGATTGATTTATATAGGGAAGGAAAGGAAGGTCAGAGCTTAGAGGGAATACTTCTTAATCATAAATGTAGGTATTTGAAATCAGCATTTAACATGTCACATTTTCCCAAATAGGTGGATTTTGCAAACCGTTTTGTTGGAGGTGGTGTAACCAGTGCAGGACTTGTGCAAGAAGAAATCCGCTTTTTAATCAACCCTGAGTTGATTGTTTCACGGCTCTTCACTGAGGTGCTGGACCACAATGAATGTCTTATCATCACAGGTTAGTTCTGAGACATCTGGACAGTGGAATAGTTCTCCATCTATGACGATCATGAAGACTAGAGGCCACTCAGTTAGAGCTTTTCTTTTCCATGGGCATTGGTCCCAATATTTTTTTTTAACTTTTTATTTTGTATTGAGGTATAGCCAGTTAACAATGTTGTGACAGCTTTTGGTGAACAACAAAGGAGTTAGTCTTAATACTGTATTTCATTAATTTATACTTGTTTTTTTTTTTGCTTCATTTTCATAATCTTGAGTAAGATATTTTATCCCCACATTTTCTTTGTTGGTTTCTTTATCTGAGGAACAAGGGTAAATATGGTTCAGTTACTCTCTGGTTTGAAAATTTTATAATATAGTACCCTTGAAAAAAAGATAGTGATTTGTCTTTGAGCATGAATCCTATTACTATCCTTTTATTATACTTCCAGAGTGATTTGTTGTACTTCAGTATGAACACACTAAGTAGAAAAAACAGTTGCAGTTTGAAGAGGGTCAGTACAACAGTGAGCTTTATAGAAGGGAAATGAATCCGTAATCTTATATTTATTCTAATTTCTAATCTTGAAAGGAAAAGTATGATTATCATAGTACCTCTTTGACTTATGTTAACATGGGAGGAGAAAAGATGGAAACATAGTCAAATTTATACTTAAAGGCCTATTACTAGGATTTACAGCATTTTCCTTAAGTTTCTCTAGATTGCAATATCACTATGTCAAGAGTATTTTCTTGTGTATAAGCTATCAAAAAAAATGATGGTTAACTCATAACTCTTAAGAAACTCTAATCAGCTGCTGTAGGGAAGATAAGCCTTTTTTATTCAGGTACCTCAAAAAACGTACTGTGTCGTGTCCAACTGTTTGCAAGCCCATGGACTGAAGCTCCTCTGTCCATGGAATTTTCCAGGCAAGAATACTGGAGTGGGTTGGTATTTGCTTCTCCAGGGGATCTTCCTGGCCCGGGGATTAAGCCCGCATCTCTTGTGTCTCTTGCATTGGCAGGCGGGTTCTTTATCTCTGAGCCACCGAGGAGGCCTGCCTGAGAGGACATTCTCATATAAGAGCCATGACCAGCCATGGCTCCTTTCTGCAAAAGGAGATTCATGTCCTCTTTCAATCTATTCCCACTTTGAGATTAGTGCAGGAGACGAACAGACTAAGCGTAGAAGAATTTGGTTGATTGTCATCCTCAAAGATTACAGTGGGATGAAAACCGTATCCTGTTCTATCAAATGTATAACCCAGCTTAGTGCATCTACCAAGAGGCACATGATGGGACTGACTCTGGGGCCGCAGGGTTTTCCTCAGATACGTTAGTAGGCAACCTACAGCGACGTATCTAGATTTTGTCCCTTATGTTCTGCTTTCAGGATTTCCTCTTTGTCTTTCAACTGTTCCTCTTTGTCTTTCAAATGTGTATATCTCTTTGACTTTATCCTATTTGGATTCATTGAATGTCTTGAACGTTTATATAAATTTAGTACATTTTTGGCCATTATATCTTTAAGTATTCTTTGTGTCCCTTTCTCTCTTCTCTCTTTCTAGGACTCCTATTGTGCATGTGTTGGTTCAGTTCAGTTCAGTCGCTCAGTCGTGTCCGACTCTGCGACCTCGTGGACTACAGCACGCCAGGCTCCCCTGTCCATCACCAGCTCTCAGAGCTTGCTCAAACTCATGTCCATCGAGTTGGTGATGCCACCAACCATCTCATCCTCTGTCATCCCTTTCTCCTCCTGCCTTCCTGCCTTCAGTCTTTCCCAGTGTCAGGGTCTTTTCCAATAAGTCATCTCTTCACATCAGGTGGCCAAAGTTGGAGTTTAATTGGTACATTTGGTGATATCCCATTGGTCTCTGAACTCTGTTCATTTTTCTTCATTCTTTTTGTTTCTGAAACTGGATAATTTTAATTGACTTATCTTTGTGTTCACTGACTCCTCCTTCTGCCTCCTCTAATCTGTTTTTTAATCCTTTCAGTGAAATGTTTATTCCAGGTATTATACTCTTCAACTATAGAATTTCTATCTGATTCTTATCTCTATTGAGATTCTCTATTTGTGAAGCATTGTTCTCATATTTTAATTTAGTTATTTAGACATAATTTTCTCCAGGTTTTTTTTTTAACATATTTAAAACACTTGACTTATAGTTTCTGTTTAGTGAGTCCAGCATCTGAGCTTCTCAGGGACAGTTACTCATGAATACTTTTGTTTCCTGAAGATGGACCCAACTTTCTTGTTTCTTTGCATGTCTCAATTTTTTGAAAACTGGACATTTTAAATGTGGCAACTCTTGGAATCAGATTTTCTCTTTTCCTCAGAGTTTGTCTTTGTTGCTTTTTGTTTAGTGACTTTCCTAATACTGTGAAATCTGTATTGTGTGGTCACTGAAGTCTCTGGATGGTTAGATTAGTGGTTAGCTAATGATGAGACGGAGATTTCTTTAAAAGCCTAGAACTTATAAGTCACGCATTCTTTGCTAAAGGGCTCTGTGTTTATGTTGGGGCTCACCTTCAACACTCCACCAGGCAGTTGACACTTCTTCCTTCTTGCATGCAACTTCAAGATCAGAGTGAGGCTTGTTATCAAGATATACACAACTCACTGTGTTTACCAATATTTGGTCAGTTTTTCTTTAATAAACACTTCTCAGACTGCTGCAAGCCTTTAATTCCTACAGTTCAGAAAAAGATGATTCTCAAAAGTTTTACCAGTGTTCAGTTATTATTCTTTTTTATGGATAAGGAATTCTGTGAGGTTTTTATGTCATCATTTTCGCTGATGTGTCCTGATCTTTTAGAAGTGCTCGTAGGTGAAAGGGCTTTCAACAAATTATTCCACACCTGTTAGATAATGCTATAT
The DNA here is from genome assembly GCA_006410875.1 of Neotragus pygmaeus. Classification (NCBI taxonomy): domain Eukaryota; kingdom Metazoa; phylum Chordata; class Mammalia; order Artiodactyla; family Bovidae; genus Neotragus; species Neotragus pygmaeus. Next base: position 330,507 of record SJYV01002568.1, read on the forward strand.
TATTTTTTATAATATCCTGTGATTCTGCTGCTTTGGTGAGGTAAGGCAAAAAAATAAAAATTGTTGATTGAGTTTGTGGGAAGTTTAGAATGGAACTTCAGCAAAGAAATTTCTTCTTTGATAGAAATGCAGCTATAACCTGAAGTTAATAACCTGAAGCATTTCATCCAGTATTCTGAGGTTGATCCAAAATGTACTAAAAGAGAAAGATAAAACCCTTTTATTCTCAGCATTCATTGTCTCAACTCACATACTGGTCATCTGTCTGCGTTTGTTGTGTATTACGTATGCAGATAAGAAGGATGCAGTTAGAAGTTATTAGGGGACAAAAAGTGTATGAAACTACAAACAAAAAAGTTAAACTGTCATAAATTCATTGTTGGGCTTATAAATACTTTGAATATTGATCTCAGACTGATTTAGAGGGCACTGAAGGTCTGGAATGTGATTGTCTCCAGTATTTGAGTGTAGCGAATAATACTCAAAAGATTTTTAATTTTTAGCTGTTAAGCTGGATTTGAACTGAAGACTCAACGAAGTGTTCCACCCATTTTTAAAGATGGATTTGTTAGAGCTGTGTTAGAGTGCAGGGCGTCTAGGCTGGAAGCTTGTCTGCCCCACCTGCTGCGCTTCTGCCGCGCGAGAGGAGCGGCCTCCCGCCACTTCCCGTCAGCGTTTCTGTGAATAGAGGCTGTGACTTCCCTGGGGCTAGGAACACATTAGATTTTCTTCCTTTTTTAAGGATAGTTTCTCCCCAGTCTAAAAGAGCTTCATCACTCTGGAGTTATATCTGGTCTAATTTACCTACAGCCGTTGTAAAATAGATGGAAAATCGCAGCTGCATGACTCACCTTCACATCTGTAATTACCTCAGGCTAAGGACACCCGGGGTGACTTTAACTCAGCATTTTCCCCCATATCCACTTAGCTCTATTTTAGTGCCTCCTAATTAATATCCGTGATGTGATGTTCCCTTAATGGAAATGGCCATTTCATCATCTATTTGATGTTGGATTTCTGCCATCTCCTTTCTTTGGAGACTCTTAACCATGTACTGCAATCTATCTGCCTGATCAATTCCATTCCTTCAATGATTCATCCAGGCTCAGTGAGCTAATGGCTGTGACTGTGCTGCCTGAATCTGTAGAAGAGTTTGAGAAATTGGAAATAAATTAAATTTATCATCATTGTGGTGCATCTGGTTGGTATCAGACTTTTAAATGAATATGAAACAGGTCGTGCAAACAGGCAAATACTTTTATCCAGACAGTGTTATTCCTCTACTTGCTGTAATTCTCCCTGGAGCAGTCATGAGTTGAAACCTTTCAATAAGTATGGATAGAGGGAAGGAATTGAAAACTCAAATCTTCCCCCTGCTTTGCTTTTCCCCTAATGTTCCCCAGAACATCCAATACATCGCTTTGATACTAAAAGGTGTTACTCTGGTGCTGTGATATTGTTTTGATAGTTCTGTGAGAACATAAAGAAGATGCCTAGACATTAAACTTACTGAGCAGAATGTTGGTATGCTTAATATAAAACCTGCCCTCTAGTGAATCAAGTTGTCCTAAGCATCACAGGTCCTTATGTCTTTTGTGAGTATCAACAGAATTGATAGAAAGGACAGAAGTGGACCCCCTTGTTGATAGTACTGGTCCTTTTCATTGAGTAACACTAGAGGTGCCCATCGCTACAAAAACAGCCCTCAGTTCAGTTCAGTTGCCCAGTCGTGTCCGACTCTTTGCGACCCCGTGAATCGCAGCACGCCAGGCCTCCCTGTCCATCACCAACTCCCGGAGTTCACTCAGACTCAGGTCCATCGAGTCCGTGATGCCATCCAGCCATCTCATCCTCGGTCGTCCCCTTCTCCTCCTGCCCCCAATCCCTCCCAGCATCACGGTCTTTTCCAATGAGTCATCTCTTCACATGAGGTGGCCAAAGTACTGGAGTTTCAGCTTTAGCATCAGTCCTTCCAAAGAACACCCAGGGCTGATCTCCTTCAGAATGGACTGGTTGGATCTCCTTGCAGTCCAAGGGACTCTCGAGAGTCTTCTCCAACACCACAGTTCAAAAGCATCAATTCTTCGGCACCCAGCCTTCTTCACAGTCCAACTCTCACATCCATACATGACTACTGGAAAAACCATAGCCTTGACTGAAGTGAAGTGAAGTCGCTCAGTTGTGTCCGACTCTTTGCAACCCCATAGACTGTAGCGTACCAGGCTCCTCTGTCCGTGGGATTTTCCAGGCAACAGTACTGGAGTGGATTGCCATTTCCTTCTCCAGGGAATCTTCCCAACCCAGGGCTCAAACCCAGGTCTCCTGCATTGTAGACAGACTCTTTACAGTCTGAGCCACCTTTATTGGCAAATGTCTCTGCTTTTGAATATGCTATCTAGGTTGGTTGGCCCTACATCACTACTAATGACACCTGCTGATTGGGAAAGATCCAAATTCAGTTGGAGTTTGACTTTTCTTAATTTTTATTAGTCATGGGAATGAAAGATAAGTGTTCTTTCTGCTGCATGATCACCACTGTTTTAATGATACTGATAAAATTGGGGTAGATGGTTTTTGTATAAACCTTCTTGCTAGGGGCATAACCCATTAGTATGTAGAATTTCCTTAATCTCCAATTATTTTTTGCTGTTCTCATCATAAAATTTCTTACTAATAAAAGAAAATAAGAATTTTTCTTACTATTAAATCTAAGAACTCATAAAGTTGTAATAAGCTCTTGAAAAGATTTAAATGGGTTCCTTAAGTTTTTAACTTAGGTGAAGATTTATCTTTGGGCATGAAATCTTAAGGCTATCCCTAGGGAGAGCTATCACAAAGGTCATTCAGACTTTTGTCTCTTCTCTGCTGTTATCATTGTTTACCTTTGCATTTTCAGAAAAGTTTATCAACAAATTTTAATTTTCAACAAGCTAAGGGCAGTTGTCTTTCAGAACAAACAACGTAGTTGTGAAAGATGTTTCCTTAGAAAACTCAGGATTTAATTTGTTGAGAGCAAAATCTTCTGTATGTACATTTTTGATTTCCCAAACCTGAAGGAAATAAACCTAACTTTGTTTCTCTTAGGAAAGAAGACAAACCGTTCTAAAATGCAATAGAAATTGATCATTGGTATTTTATATTTTTCAACCACTTTTCAAAAGACAGGTGTTTGTTTTCTATAATTAAGAGATCAGAGTAGGCATTATTATTATTATTACTATTACTGGTTTCTCTAGCATATGTGTCTGCGTGCCCAGTCGTGTCCAGCCTTCTGTGACTGCCAGGCTCCTCTGTCCATAGAATTTTCCAGGCAAGAATACTGCAGAAGGTTGCCCAGTCGTCTCTGGGGGATCTTCCCAATCCAGGGATCGAACCCATGTCTCTTATGTCTTCCACACTGGCAGGCAGGTTCTGTTCCAGCTAAGCCACCAGGAAATCCCTTGGTTTCTCTACTCTCTTGCAGACTTAAGTCTGATGACACCAAATACCAGCTGAAGGTATGAAGTGTTTTAAATTTGTTTTATTTGGTTTTCCAAGCAATTCTATGAGATAAACAGTATAAGAACTATTGACAGGCTTGATTTTTCGATGTTGAAATGAAGTCCAGTGAGATTAGGCTGCTTAAGGATTCACTTTGGGTGATTCCTCATGGCTCTTACATGCCGTGCTCTTGGTGAATGCATTTTCAAATATGTGTCAGTTACATAACACTTAGTCCAGGTTAAGTATTTCTGGATTCATTTTAACCTCAATGTACTTCCCTGTTTTGCTCGTTAATTATGTTTATGCAGCAAGTACTTACTCAACTGCTTCTGTATTCTTACATTGCACGTGTGTGATAAGTCACTTCAGTCCTGTCCGACTCTGAGACCCCAGGGACTGAGCCCACCAGGCTCCTCTGTCCATGGGATTCTCCAGGCAAGAATACTGGAGTGGGTTGCTATGCCCTCCTCCAGGGGAAGATGCTAATGTAGGCACAAACGTTAATAATTTATAGTTCCTGCCCTTGAGAAGCTGTCAGTCTAGTGAAGAAGTCAGGTTGCATTTTTAACAGTTTTATTGAAGTATAATTGGCATATAACAAATTATATATATTTAAAGTGTACAATTAGGTAAGTTTTGACATATGGCTACTCACATGAAGTCATCTTTTTGCCTGTGTTTTAGTTTTTTTTGTTTTTTTTTTCTTTTAAATTAATTTCTTTATTTTAGTTGGAGGCTGATTACTTTACAATATTTTGGTGGTTTTTGCCATACATCAACATGAACCAGCCATGGTATAGTTTTTACTCTTGAGTTTTGTAAGTGCTTTATATATTTTAGATAAGTCTTTTACCAGGCACATGGTATAAATCTTTTCATTATCTTTAGTGACTTTTGAAAAACAGAAGTATCTAATTTTGAAGTCCAGTTTATTAATTCGGGGTTTTGAGTTTTGTTTTGTTTTGGAGGGTTTTTTTTTTAATTCTTTCTGATTTGATTACTGTAGTTTTATAATAATTTGTGAAATCAGTGTGAGCCCTCCAACCTTGTTCTTCTTCAGAGTTGTTTGTTGAATTTATCTACAGAAAAGCTTCTTAGAATTTTTTTAAATAATTCTGTTTATTTACGTGCGTGTTTTGGCTGCGCTGGGTGTTCGTTGCTTTGTGCGTGCTTTCTCGCGTTCTGCTGAGTGGGGGCCTCCCTTCAGTGGTGGTGCCTGGGCTTCTCGTTCTGGTAGCTTCTGTCATGGCGGAGCACGGGTTCTAGGCACACAGGCTTTAGTAGTTGCGACTTACCGGCTTAGTTGCTCCACAGCCTGTGGAAATCTTCTTAGACCAGGGATCAAACCTGTGTCCCCTGTATTGGCAGGCGGATTCATACCCACTGCACCACCAGGGCAGTCCTAGAATTTAAATTAAGGCTGTTTTGAACCTACAGATCAATTTGGGAAGATTTGACTTTAAAAAAATTTTTATTGGCGAATAGCTTTAACACTGTGATAATTTCCTCTGTACAGCACAGTGGCTAAGTTATATGTAAGTGCACAGAGTCTTCTTCATGTGCTTTTCCATGATGGTTCGTCACAGGACGCTGAATGCAGTTCCTTCTGCTCTACAGCAGGACCTTGTTGTTTACCCACACTTTTTATACTAATTTTCCTTTCCTGTTCCCAAACTTCCAGTCCTTGCTCCCACTTCCCCTTGGCGACCGCAGCCTGTTCTCTGTGTCGGAGTCTGTGCATGCTTTGTAAATGTGCTCATTTGTGTTGTTATATTCCGTGATATATAAGTGATACCACATGGTGTTTGTCTTTCCCTGCTGACTTACGTTGCTTAGTATGATAATCTCCAGGTCCATTCGTGTTACTGCGGGTGACATTACTTCATTCTTTCTGATGGCTCACTCATGGTCCACTGTGTGTGTGTGTGTGTGTGTGTGTGCGCGCGTGCGTGCGTGCACGTGTGTGCGTGCATGTGTGTGTGTGTGTGTGTGTGTGTGGCATCTCTCGGTTCATCTGTCAGTGAGCATTGTGGCTGTGTCCATGTCTTGGCTATTGTAAACAGTGCTGCTGTGAACGTAAGGGTGCACATATCTTCTCTTTGAATACACTTGTCACACATTCTTTAAACTGGGACACTTTCTCAACTTTATGTTTGTTCACCTTGATATTTTTAAAATATGTAAGCCAGTTACTTGGTTTGGTTCAGTTCAGTTCCGTCGCTCAGTCGTGTCCGACTCTTTGTGACCCCATGAGTCGCAGCACGCCAGGCCTCCCTGTCCATCACCAACTCCCGGAGTTCACTCAGACTCACGCCCATTGAGTCGGTGATGCCATCCAGCCATCTCATCTTCTGTCGTCCCCTTCTCCTCCTGCCCCCAATCCCTCCCAGCATCAGAGTCTTTTCCAATGAGTCAACTCTTCGCATGAGGTGGCCAATGTCCTGGAGTTTCTGCTTCAGCATCAGTCCTTCCAAAGAACACCCAGGGCTCATCTCCTTCAGAATGGACTGGTTGGATCTCCTTGCAGTCCAAGGGACTCTCGAGAGTCTTCTCCAACTCCACAGTTCAAAAGCATCAGTTCTTCGGCGCTCAGCTTTCTTCACAGTCCAACTCTCAAATCCATACATGACCACTGGAAAAACCATAGCCCTGACTAGACGGACCTTAGTNCCCAGGGCTCAAACCCAGGTCTCCTGCATTGTAGACAGACTCTTTACAGTCTGAGCCACCTTTATTGGCAAATGTCTCTGCTTTTGAATATGCTATCTAGGTTGGTTGGCCCTACATCACTACTAATGACACCTGCTGATTGGGAAAGATCCAAATTCAGTTGGAGTTTGACTTTTCTTAATTTTTATTAGTCATGGGAATGAAAGATAAGTGTTCTTTCTGCTGCATGATCACCACTGTTTTAATGATACTGATAAAATTGGGGTAGATGGTTTTTGTATAAACCTTCTTGCTAGGGGCATAACCCATTAGTATGTAGAATTTCCTTAATCTCCAATTATTTTTTGCTGTTCTCATCATAAAATTTCTTACTAATAAAAGAAAATAAGAATTTTTCTTACTATTAAATCTAAGAACTCATAAAGTTGTAATAAGCTCTTGAAAAGATTTAAATGGGTTCCTTAAGTTTTTAACTTAGGTGAAGATTTATCTTTGGGCATGAAATCTTAAGGCTATCCCTAGGGAGAGCTATCACAAAGGTCATTCAGACTTTTGTCTCTTCTCTGCTGTTATCATTGTTTACCTTTGCATTTTCAGAAAAGTTTATCAACAAATTTTAATTTTCAACAAGCTAAGGGCAGTTGTCTTTCAGAACAAACAACGTAGTTGTGAAAGATGTTTCCTTAGAAAACTCAGGATTTAATTTGTTGAGAGCAAAATCTTCTGTATGTACATTTTTGATTTCCCAAACCTGAAGGAAATAAACCTAACTTTGTTTCTCTTAGGAAAGAAGACAAACCGTTCTAAAATGCAATAGAAATTGATCATTGGTATTTTATATTTTTCAACCACTTTTCAAAAGACAGGTGTTTGTTTTCTATAATTAAGAGATCAGAGTAGGCATTATTATTATTATTACTATTACTGGTTTCTCTAGCATATGTGTCTGCGTGCCCAGTCGTGTCCAGCCTTCTGTGACTGCCAGGCTCCTCTGTCCATAGAATTTTCCAGGCAAGAATACTGCAGAAGGTTGCCCAGTCGTCTCTGGGGGATCTTCCCAATCCAGGGATCGAACCCATGTCTCTTATGTCTTCCACACTGGCAGGCAGGTTCTGTTCCAGCTAAGCCACCAGGGAATCCCTTGGTTTCTCTACTCTCTTGCAGACTTAAGTCTGATGACACCAAATACCAGCTGAAGGTATGAAGTGTTTTAAATTTGTTTTATTTGGTTTTCCAAGCAATTCTATGAGATAAACAGTATAAGAACTATTGACAGGCTTGATTTTTCGATGTTGAAATGAAGTCCAGTGAGATTAGGCTGCTTAAGGATTCACTTTGGGTGATTCCTCATGGCTCTTACATGCCGTGCTCTTGGTGAATGCATTTTCAAATATGTGTCAGTTACATAACACTTAGTCCAGGTTAAGTATTTCTGGATTCATTTTAACCTCAATGTACTTCCCTGTTTTGCTCGTTAATTATGTTTATGCAGCAAGTACTTACTCAACTGCTTCTGTATTCTTACATTGCACGTGTGTGATAAGTCACTTCAGTCCTGTCCGACTCTGAGACCCCAGGGACTGAGCCCACCAGGCTCCTCTGTCCATGGGATTCTCCAGGCAAGAATACTGGAGTGGGTTGCTATGCCCTCCTCCAGGGGAAGATGCTAATGTAGGCACAAACGTTAATAATTTATAGTTCCTGCCCTTGAGAAGCTGTCAGTCTAGTGAAGAAGTCAGGTTGCATTTTTAANTGAAGCCTGGCTTGGAGAATTTTGAGCATTACTTTGCTAGCATGTGAGATGAGTGCAATTGTGCGGTAATTTGAGCATTCTTTGGCATTGCCTTTCTTTGGGATTGGAATGAAAACTGACCTTTTCCAGTCCTGTGGCCACTGCTGAGTTTTCCCAATTTGCTGGCATATTGAGTGCAGCACTTTCACAGCATCATCTTTTAGGATTTGAAACAGCTCAACTGGAGTTCCATCACCTCCACTAGCTTTGTTCATAGTGATGCTTCATAAGGCCCATGTGACTTCAAACTCCAGGATATCTGGCTCTAAGTGAGTGATCACACCATCGTGATTATCTTGGTCGTGAAGATCTTTTTTGTGTAGTTCTTCTATGTACTGTTGCCACCTCTTCTTAATATCTTCTGCCTCTCTTAGGTTCATACCATTTCTGTCCTTTAAAAGATTCTAAAGGCACTTAAAAAAAACCCATGCTGCAGTCCATGTGGCTGCAAAGAGTTGGACACCACTGAGCGGCTGAACAAGTGGGCCTTAGCTGTGGCTTGTGAACTCTTAGTTGCAGAAAGTGGGGTCGAGTTCCCTGATCAGGGATCACACCCAGGCCTTCTGCATTGGGAGCATGGAGTCTTAGTCACAGGGCCACCAGAGACATCCCTTTAGGCACTTTTTATATTTGTTTTTAGGAAATCACAGTATTCTAAAATATAAAATCATTATCAATATGAACTATGTATTAGTTTGTTAGACAATTATGTTACATTGACTTAATATAAACAACTCCTTAGGACAATAATTAAATCATTAATCTAGAAAACAGTATGATGTATTTACGTTATAATGAAGGACGTGATTTAATTGTATTCTCTTAGGCTGGCTAGAATTGGCTTTGCAGCCCGAGTGCTTCCGTCCGCGTGTGCGCCTGCCTCTGTGTCGCTGGAATGTTTGCACAGAATATTCACCTGAATACCATCTACTTCCTGGGCCCAGTTCTGGGCCTGTAGGTTTTGAAAATTGTTTTCTTTGTTTCCTTTTTCAGTTTCTTGGCTTCCTTCCCCCATGTCTTTTTACCACTTCCCAGCTGGGCGCTAGTTTTTAATTCTAGACACCAGTATTTTCCTCCTGCCACTTGCTTCTCAAGGCTCCCCTTGGCACCCTTCGGGACTCCAAAATTCCCTCTCTTCTTACCGTCCCATCAAAACTCATTTATTCAGTTGTGTCCTACTCTTTGCAACCTCATGGACTACATAGTCCATGGAACTCTCCAGGCCAAAATACTGGAGTGGGTAGCATTTCCCTTCTCCAGGGAATTTTCCCAAACCAGAGACTGAACCCAGGTCTCCCGAATTGCGGGTGAATTCTTTATGAACTGAACCACAAGGGAAGCCCAGGAATACTGGAGTGGGTAGCCTATCCCTTCTCCAGCGGACCTTCCAGCCCCAGGAATTGAATCGGGGTTTCCTGCCTTTCAGGCAGATTCTTTCCCAACTGAGCTATCAAGGAAGCCCCATTCTGAGCCAGGAGTGTTTATTGGTATCTTCTACTTACTGAAGTTTGAATGCTTCTTCTTTTCCCCACTTTTACGTAGTTTCTTAGTAAAAAATAAATAGCTCTGTCATGGTGAATGTTAGGTCAGGCTGTGATGAGAGTTTAATAAGCAAGTTTTCTTTTACTGCTGGGATTAATCTTCTAAAGTGCTCTGGCTCATGTGGGGAAAAATTTGCTGCCAGTGTGGAGCTCTTGAGAACTCCTAGACATTCCCCTAGGAAGAAAGAACTTGACAGTTATTTTGCCATCTCTATCACTATCTGGTCTTTGTTTCTTACCAAAGAAGCTCAGTTACTATCCTGATTAGTGGCCCTGTCCTGGTCTCTGACATGTGAGGGATCTCTCTCCTTACTGGGGAATGGAGAGAAGCAAGGGTTGTCCCTCTAAAGGGGTCTCAGAGGAGCTTGCTGCTTCTCTCTGATTTCTGACCTTGGAAGTGGTCGGTTTAAACACGATAAAAGAATTTTGTAACAACAGCCAAGATATGGAAGCAACCCAACTGCCATGCCCATCATCAAACAAATGGATAATGTATACAATGAAACATTATTCAGCCATTAAGAATAATGAAATTCTACCTTTTACAGCAATGTGGATGGGCCTAGAGAGTATTTTATGCTTGGTGAAATAAGAGAAAGACAAACACTATATGATATCACTCATACGTGGGCTTCCCTGGTGGCTCAGATGGTAAAGAATCCACCTGCAGTGCAGGAGACCTGGGTGTGATCCCTGGGTTGGAAAGACCCCTGGAGGAGGGCATGGCAACCCACTCCAGTATTCTTGCCTGGAGAATCCCCATGGAGAGAGGAGCCTGGCGGGCTGCAGTCCAGGGGGTCACAGAGAGTTGGACACGACTGGGCGACTAAGCACAGCACAGCATCATTTATATGTGGAATCTAAAAAATAATACAAGTGATGCATATGGAAAACAGAGACAGACTCATGGATATACAACTAGTGGTTACGGAGGGGAGTGGGGAGGGATGGGGGGTACATTAGGGTTATGGGATTAAGAGATACAAGCTATATAAAATAGATATGGAAGGGAGTGGAAAGGGATGGGGGGTGCAATAGGGTTATGGGATTAAGAGAGACAAACTATACAAAATAGATACGCAACAAGGGTATATTGGACAACACAGGGAATTATAGCCGTTATCTTGTAATAACTTTTAATGGAGTGTAATCTGTAGAAATACTCAATCACTTTGCTGTATACCTGAAATTAACATAATAAATTAGACCTCTATAAGAAGGAACTTTGTATTTAATCATTAGTTACTCTTTTACCTATTTTACAAGTATTTCACATCATTTAATTTCTATCTGATTACCTTTTTAAAGTTTTATTTTCTTTGATCAAAACAGCAAATGCAGGATAACTTCAGTTTTATAGTTTGTTTCTGTTGTGGCCACTTTTCAAGATTTTTTTTTTAGTAAAACTGGTTAGATTTTGCTTCGGATAATCTAAATATTTCAAATTCTGTGTTGTTTGGCTTTAGTTTTACTAAGCTATTTTTGCTTATTTTAAAGAAAATTTAGCCCAGATATGTAGAGATAGCAGTATTGGAAGAGACCAAAGTCATTCTTATGGCATAAAGCAGAAAGCATTAACTAGGAGGCTAAGGCATTTTCCTCTCCATCTCGGCATGTTTGGAGAATTTGACAGGAAAGCAAGCGGCAAAGTTATGTCTGTTCTGACAGAAAGTCTGTTCCCTTTGTTGGCATAAAGGCAGAGAATCTGTATCTTTCAAGAAGAACCTGCTCAAAAAAAATTGAGCTCTTTGATAGTTTTGACCTGAAAGAGATTTTCAAAAGCTCTATGCATCTGATTATACAGGTAATTTGTGAGTTCTAGTGAAAGCTCTGTACCACAGCATTGAATAATGGTCTGGTACCAACTTATAATTAATATCTGCCAGGGTTTACAGCCTATGAGGAGGTGGAAGAAATAGCCTTGTTAATCCATCCAGACAGTGTGTAAAATAAATTTTTATACCTTTGTAGCAACCTCAGAGAGCAGTTTACAGTCTTACATGTGGGTTTTGTAGAAGCATCTTCTCTATCTTGGTTTTTCTCTAGGGACATCTATCACACGCTGTTCTTTTTATTTTATTTACTATTATACATGAGATATATTTTAGGCTTTGCTTGGCACTTGAGAAAGCCCAGGGGATATTTGCTTTGCTATTATATTAAACTTCTTAACATAGTTTGATAGTTTCAGAAAACTGAGAGCCCTTAGGAGGCAGAAGACCAACTAGCCTGACAGCAAAGAACTGGAAATCAGGAACTCTAGGACCTTAAACTGTGATCTTCTCATAGATAAAATGCGCTGTTTGTATAATTAACATGCAGCCAGCATCCTCAGGATACACTGTCCTTTTTGCAGGTAACTGGCAAATTTTAAAATAAAGTAATCTGGCTTAAAATTCAGCTGTGAAACTAGAGTCTTAGAGCTGGAAGGGATTTTAGAGGTTATCTTATAGCCAGGCATACGAGTCCCTTTTATATTCAGGGACTCATTTTATATATAGTCGCTTAAGTGTTTCAGTGGCAAGAAGCACACTTAAAAGCTAACCACAGTTATTAATCTAGTCCCAAAAATTCAGAGAGAGTGCTGAGGAAGCCTAATAGTAATAACTCTTTACTGTAATGAAAAATAGTAATCAAAAGTTTTCAGATAAAACTCTGTCTTAATGCCTTTCTGTCCATTAGCCCTCATAGTTCGTAACTGGAATCCCATTAATTCTTGAAATATCTCTGATACTTTCATTTATATTTGCTTGAATTGGGGAAGGGGAACAGTTGAGACCCGTATTGACTTAAGCGCTTTGATTTGCCCAGCATCAAAGCAAATCAGTAACTAGAACTGGTCATTTCTTACTCTGTTCCTTGTGTAATCCCAGGATTTTTTCTTTTTTCCCTCTCCTTTGCCCCTAGGAAAAAAAGGAGAGCAAGCGAGAGAGAGATAACATAAGCTTGATAATAGATACTGATCCTAGTACATCAGTCAGAAATACTGCTCGTGTCTAGTCACTCACATTGCTTTGATGTTTCTTTCATCCTTCAGGCTTACTGTGGATTTCTTCGTCCTGGAGTTTCTTCAGAGAACCTGTCTGCAGTGGCTACAGGAAACTGGGGCTGTGGTGCCTTTGGGGGTGATCCTAGACTAAAAGGTGAGTGAGTCCCTTGTTATAAGAAGGATAATAGTTTTTTGACTAAGGAATAGAGTTAGTCCTTCTAACCAGATTTCTATTGGTCTGTCATAATAAGGGACCACAAAAATCTAAAAGAAAAGAAAAAGAATATTTGGTACAATCGTTTTTTATTGTGTATGCAGGAGTCTGCATTTTTATTTTTGAATCTGTATGTTTATTCCCTGCAGAGGTCACATCTCTCTGATCTGTCAGACACAGCATTTAGTTGAATAAAGAGGCCAAAATGACTATGAAGTTTCAACCCAAACCACCCATGCAAGCCCATTCTTTTACAGTAGTGAGTTTTATGGACAGAGCTGTTTCACTGAGCGACTCGTTCATTCAGCAGACTTAGGGCAGGTCTGCCACCCTCTAGGCACTGTGGCAGGTTCTGAGAATACAGCGGCGAATCAGGTGTGGTCCCTGCTTTGGAATTCAGTCTCGCATCTGAGAGAGAGGCCTGGCCAAACGCAGCATAGAGAAATGAGGGCTTCAATAGAGGTGCATGACGTGTGGGCGTACAGCGTGGGAGAGCTGCGTGAGGAGGCATGTGGTACTCAAGAAGGATAAACATTTCTTGCACTTTAGGTTTGTACCTATCATCAGAGCTACTGGTTATTTATCATATTCTGACATTTTTTTTCCTCTCAAGAGTATCAGTTATAAAAAATAGTATTATATTGGTACTTAGGATGGCTACTCTTCTGTGTCAGCCCAACTGGTCTGACACAGCTGAGGGCGCTGCAGGACAGCCCTGACACGCCCTGGGGTCAGTGCAGACCCCGCCGGGCACGGCATGCGTCCTCCACTGGCCCACCCCTACTTCAGGCTCCAGCTGCAAGTCTGAGGCCCGGCTGTCCTGCGCGGGGCCACCTCCACCTCTCATCAGCCAGCTGCCCGTGGGGAGGCTCCCTCAAGCCTCTGAGGAACCCACAGAACCCAGGAAGGTGCTGTGACAGCTGTGTTGCGAAGCATGTACGTAGGGTGAGATGGGGAGGGAATACAGAGCCTCCGTGCCCCGCCCCTGTGGTGTCAAAGCATGCCACTTTCCTAGCACACGGATGTGTTTGCTAGGGAGCTCCACCAACCTTTGGTGTCCAGAGTTTCTATGGGGGCTTCATTACATGGGCACCATTGGTCATCACTGGCCATGTTCCAATTCCCCCTCTCCCGAGTTCAGACTCAAAGTACAATCCTCAAGCAGTTAGAGGCCCACTGGCAGTCACTCTCACTAGCATAACAAATACCCTATCACTCCAGTTCAGTTCAGTTGTTCAGGCATGTCCAACTCTTTGTGACCCCATGTATTGCAGCACGTCAAGCCTCCCTGTCCATCACCAACTCCCAGAGTCCACCCAAACCCATGTCCATTGAGTTGTGATGACATCCTACCATCGCATCCTCTGTCGTCGTCCTGTTCCCTTGCCTTCGATCTTTCCCAGTATCGTGTCTTTTCAAATGAGTCAGTTCTTCGCTTGGAGTTTCAGCTTCAACTTCATTCCTTCCAATGAACACCCAGGACTGGTCTCCTTTAGAATGGACTGGTTGGATCTCCTTGCAGTCCAAGGGACTCTCAAGAGTCTTCTCCAACACCATTGCTCAAAAGCATCAATTCTTCGTCACTCAGCTTTCTTTATAGTCCAACTCTAACATCCATACATGACCACTGGAAAAACCATAGCTTTGACTCAGGAAATGGCAAAGGTTTTGAAGCTCCTGCTGGGAACCCAGGACAAAAATCTGACAGATATTTTGTTTATACTACAGTTGTCAAAGTAACAAGAAAACGAAGCAAATATAAAACACCTAACTGGCCTTGATAGCTAAACTAGATACAGATGAAATCCTTCTCAAATCCTCATTGGGAATTTCTCTGTAACAGTTTGTGTAATCATCTGACGTTAGCAGAATCACACTATGTATGCTATGCTCTGACCTCCCCTTTTAGAAAACCCTGAAGTCTCATGATGGCTCACAACACCAGAAACTGCCCACAGGTTTTAATAGCCATGTATTATTGTGTTGTATGTACCTACATGCCACTGTTTATTCCACCAATTCTGCATTCATAGTTTTTTTTATTTTATATAAGCAGAGCAAGTTTCTGCCTACATTATATATGTTATACATAATTATTTTCTTAGGGTTAATTCCTAGAAGTGAAATTAATGACTCAAAGGACAGGGATACAACATATTTTAATATTTACCACAAACTGTTCTTCTGAAAGGCAGTATCAATTTACAGTGCCTTCTTTGCAAAGGCGATCTCACCACAGTAGGTTTTTGTCCATCTTCTTAATTTCTCTGAGGTTCAATAGTTTTCATATGTTTTATTGGTCATTTTTGTTTTGTGAATTGCTTGTTCATGTCATTTAGCTTTTAGTTAGATTTGGTTTTCATTGGCT
This sequence comes from Neotragus pygmaeus, assembly GCA_006410875.1. Taxonomy (NCBI): domain Eukaryota; kingdom Metazoa; phylum Chordata; class Mammalia; order Artiodactyla; family Bovidae; genus Neotragus; species Neotragus pygmaeus. The sequence continues at coordinate 345,564 of SJYV01002568.1, forward strand.
TGTAATAACTCTTTGTATATTAAGAAATATTAATTATCTGTCATCCAACTTAGCAACTGAATAACATATGTTACTGGTATTTTTCTCTGTTTTTTTTTTTTTTTTCATTTATTTTACCCTGTTGAGTTGTGATCAGCCTATTGTCCTATAGGGTTAATTTTTACATTTTTGTGGCATGCTTTAAAAAAAATTTCTTCTATTCCTTATTCTAAAGACTTTCACAGACATTTTCTTCATATTCAAAAATAAAAACCACATTATTAGTTTCAATGTTTTGAATGTCTATAGAAGAAAGAATTTCTGGTTTTTATTTTATGAAATTCTTTATCATCCTGAATTTGTTTGAGGAAACCTGTTTTTCACTCTGGACTTATTGATCTTATGACAGACACTTTTTTCTGTTTTTCTCTTAAGTAAAATAAATGAGTAGATTCACATCATCAATCCGGAAGCCAGGTCTGCCACAAGCCTTGGTCATTTGTGATGGACAATTTGGGAAGCTTTATAAATGTGTTCATTTTGTTTCTTTTCTTTATGGTGTAAAAAAGCCTTTCAGACTGCAGCTTTGCTTGCTCTGGTGACTGTTGAGGGTAATATTCCAAGATTTTCATTGTGTAATTTATTTTCACAGTTATTAACAATTTCTGTTGTGAGCATGTATTTTTTTTTCCAGTTTTATTCAAAAATAATTGACATACAGAACTATAAAGTTTAAGATGTCCAACATAATGACTTGACTTACTTCATGAAATTAGTATCAAGTAGGTTTAGTGAATATTCATCATCTTATATAGCTGCAACATTAAAGAAGCAGAAAAAATGTTTTTCCTTGTGATGAGAATTCTCAGGACTTATACTCCCTTGCAACTTTCATTTATAATGTACAGCAGTGTTACTTATCTTCATCATGCACATTACGTTCGTAGTCCTTATTTATCTCGTAGCTGGAAGTCTGTACCTTTTGGCTTCCTTCAGTTAATTCCCTCTCTCCCACCTCCTACCTTTGGTAGCCAGAAATCTGATCGCATTTTCCTGTGTGTTTGTTTCTAAAGTATGACTGACCCACAGCACTGTTAGTTCTTGGCGCACAGCAGTGGTTCTGTGTTTCTGTGCATTTCAGAACGGTCCATGGTGAGCCTGGCTGTCTTCTGTCGCCATGCGAAGACCTTACACGATCACCGACTGTACTCCCGGCCCTGCACATCCACACCCCTGACTCCCTCCCACCTCACTGCTGGCGGCCACCTGCTTGTTCTCTGTATTTGTTGCTGTTTCTGTTCGATTCTGTTTGTCCCTATGTTTTGTTTACAGTATCTGGTTTATTTTGCTCTGGATAATACACTGTAGGTCCATCCATGTTGTTGCGTAGCGCAAGATTTCATTGTTTTTTATGGCCAAGTAGTAGTTCATTGTATATATACACCACATCTTCATCCATTCATCTATTGATGGGCACTTAGGTTGCTTCCATATTTGTAAATAATGTCGCAGTGAATGCAGGGGTACATGCATCTTTCAAGTTGCATTCAAGTTGTCTGGAGAGAGTGGAATGGTTATTACTGGACTTCAGAGATACCACTAAGTTAATGGATTTGGAAAATGGCTCTGGGAACTTTTTTTTTTAACTCTCTGGGAGTTGCTGATAATCAGCCAGGTTTAAGAAATACTACCTTCTCTCCTTTCGTGTTGCATAGTCACCCTTCAATCTGTGGCCTCATTTTTAAGATGAGGAAACCAAGGTTTTATGCAGAGGCTAATAAAACTGCCCAAAGAAACACAGCTAACAATCAAAACCAGCATTCATATTTATCCTATTTTCCTCAAAAACCAGTGCTGTGGTTGTGGTTGTTACTAGACAACATGTTGAAAGCGTTCTGTGTTGTACTAAGTGCTTCCTTAGATGTATGAGTTCATAGCAGCCTGCTAGGTGTGAGGTGTTTTTGTCTTTGTGACGTAACCGAGGCAAGGAGGTAATCGCCTCAGGTCACGAGGATGACAAGTGGCAGGACTAGGATTCAAACCAGGATCAGCGCCCGAGAGTTCAGCGTCCGTGCTTTTAAATTTCATCTTTATTAGCCACAGACTCTGTATCTAGATTTAGATTTGGAAAGTGCCACTCTAGAGATGGTGGCTGAATTCTTGACGTGAGTACAATTAAGGCACCAAGGATTGAGGCTTTCATAGTACCCACTGGATGATTGGGCGTGGTTGGTAGGGTCACATGGAATTAAGGCACCAAAGATTGAGGCTTTCATAATACCCACTGGAGGACTGGGGCTGGTTGGTCGGGTCACATGGTACCAGGATTAGAAACTGTAGCCCGGGCTTCCCTGGTGGTCCAGTGGTTCAGAATCCACCTTGCAATGTAGGGGACACAAGCTCGAGCCCTGGTCCAGGTAGATCCCGCGGCCACAGGACCACTGAGCCTGCATGCCATGACCGCCGAACCTGCGCGCCACAGCTACTGAAGTCCAAGCACTCTGGAGCCCTTGCTCTGCAACAGGAAAAGCCAGCTCAGTGAGAAACCTGTGGGCCACAACTATAGCCCCCACTCGCCCCAACCAGAGAAAGCCCACATGCAGCAGCAAAGACCCAGCGCAGCCAAAAATAAATAATAATACTTTATTATATATATATTTAAAATAAAAACAGGAGCCAGAGCGCAACACCAATTAGAAAATAAGAGTTGGCCTCAAAGAGTGAGCAAAATGCTCCAGGGCTGGTAAACATGTTTGAGCTTTCATAGTAATCAAGACATGAGCTCACAAAACAACTTGGGTTTCATGAGAAGGACATGAGTAACACTTTCAAATCTATACTATTTTAGCTTCCTGCCAGTATGTATTTAAATAATGTAAGTAAACAAGCTGAGGAAATTCTTCTAACAGACACATGGTGAGTTGGCTTGGAGCATAGCAGGCTGGCGTGGTATGGCAGCTTTCCAACACAGTGAGTGAGGGAGAGCCCTGGCTTGGGCCACGCACTTCAGATTTAGCTCCACCACTTTCTGGCTCCGTGACCTGAGACAGGTTACTTAATCTTCTGATGCCCTTATTTCCTGATTTTCAAAATGGAGATAATGCTAATATTTATTCAGCTTTTATAAGAATTAAGTTAAACTTTGTGAATCTTAAGCTTATCCTTGAAAAGCTGCTGGAACATTCAGCATGCTACAGTATAGAGCTCAGTGTTGATTTTACTCATTGTTTTGTTTGGTTCATTTGTTGTAAGATGACACTATGACTTGCTTTTTGATATTAGTATAGTGTGTGTGAGTTACTCAGTCATGTCCGACTCTGAGACCCCATGGAATGCAACCCGCCAGGGTCCTCTGTCCATGGAATTCTCCAGGCAAGAATGCTGGAGTGAGTTGCCATTTCCTCCTCCAGGGCATCTTCCTGACCCAGGGATCAAACCTGGGTCTCCTGCATTGCAGGTGGATTCTTTACTGTCTGAACTACCAGGGAAGCCTTTTTTGATTATTCATACTTATTTGAAATTTTTATTGCTTAAGATTGATGCCAAAAAGAAAATTAAAACCAAACTCCCTGCAGGTTAATTTAAGTGATTATTTTGGCACCTAGTTGTACTTGAGTTAGGAATTTGATGCTTTTGCATCATTCTTGGAATCAGTCCCCACATCCTATTAGATCTGTGATTTATTCTCATCTAACTTGTGATGCAGGAGAGTTCACTTAAATGGTGAGACATAATTGTCTAGATGCGCAAAGACCTTGGGGATATAGTGAGGTCTCAAGACAATTTTGTTTAAAATGATCTTTTGTTAGTGATTACTGATGGATTTAAGGTCAAGGTTGTTACATTTCTGAAAATTTACTCTGTATTTATAGTCTAATATCCAGTGCAAGAAGAAAAGCTGTAACAGAGGTTGTGGAGTTCCATCCTCTGAAAGAGTCTTTAGGGACGATCTGATTTGACTTCCTCTTTGCATAGATGGGGAAAATGCAGGCAAGAGAGTTAAGTGACTTGGCCAGAGTCCTAGAGCTCAGNAGTTCATAGCAGCCTGCTAGGTGTGAGGTGTTTTTGTCTTTGTGACGTAACCGAGGCAAGGAGGTAATCGCCTCAGGTCACGAGGATGACAAGTGGCAGGACTAGGATTCAAACCAGGATCAGCGCCCGAGAGTTCAGCGTCCGTGCTTTTAAATTTCATCTTTATTAGCCACAGACTCTGTATCTAGATTTAGATTTGGAAAGTGCCACTCTAGAGATGGTGGCTGAATTCTTGACGTGAGTACAATTAAGGCACCAAGGATTGAGGCTTTCATAGTACCCACTGGATGATTGGGCGTGGTTGGTAGGGTCACATGGAATTAAGGCACCAAAGATTGAGGCTTTCATAATACCCACTGGAGGACTGGGGCTGGTTGGTCGGGTCACATGGTACCAGGATTAGAAACTGTAACCCGGGCTTCCCTGGTGGTCCAGTGGTTCAGAATCCACCTTGCAATGTAGGGGACACAAGCTCGAGCCCTGGTCCAGGTAGATCCCGCGGCCACAGGACCACTGAGCCTGCATGCCATGACCGCCGAACCTGCGCGCCACAGCTACTGAAGTCCAAGCACTCTGGAGCCCTTGCTCTGCAACAGGAAAAGCCAGCTCAGTGAGAAACCTGTGGGCCACAACTATAGCCCCCACTCGCCCCAACCAGAGAAAGCCCACATGCAGCAGCAAAGACCCAGCGCAGCCAAAAATAAATAATAATACTTTATTATATATATATTTAAAATAAAAACAGGAGCCAGAGCGCAACACCAATTAGAAAATAAGAGTTGGCCTCAAAGAGTGAGCAAAATGCTCCAGGGCTGGTAAACATGTTTGAGCTTTCATAGTAATCAAGACATGAGCTCACAAAACAACTTGGGTTTCATGAGAAGGACATGAGTAACACTTTCAAATCTATACTATTTTAGCTTCCTGCCAGTATGTATTTAAATAATGTAAGTAAACAAGCTGAGGAAATTCTTCTAACAGACACATGGTGAGTTGGCTTGGAGCATAGCAGGCTGGCGTGGTATGGCAGCTTTCCAACACAGTGAGTGAGGGAGAGCCCTGGCTTGGGCCACGCACTTCAGATTTAGCTCCACCACTTTCTGGCTCCGTGACCTGAGACAGGTTACTTAATCTTCTGATGCCCTTATTTCCTGATTTTCAAAATGGAGATAATGCTAATATTTATTCAGCTTTTATAAGAATTAAGTTAAACTTTGTGAATCTTAAGCTTATCCTTGAAAAGCTGCTGGAACATTCAGCATGCTACAGTATAGAGCTCAGTGTTGATTTTACTCATTGTTTTGTTTGGTTCATTTGTTGTAAGATGACACTATGACTTGCTTTTTGATATTAGTATAGTGTGTGTGAGTTACTCAGTCATGTCCGACTCTGAGACCCCATGGAATGCAACCCGCCAGGGTCCTCTGTCCATGGAATTCTCCAGGCAAGAATGCTGGAGTGAGTTGCCATTTCCTCCTCCAGGGCATCTTCCTGACCCAGGGATCAAACCTGGGTCTCCTGCATTGCAGGTGGATTCTTTACTGTCTGAACTACCAGGGAAGCCTTTTTTGATTATTCATACTTATTTGAAATTTTTATTGCTTAAGATTGATGCCAAAAAGAAAATTAAAACCAAACTCCCTGCAGGTTAATTTAAGTGATTATTTTGGCACCTAGTTGTACTTGAGTTAGGAATTTGATGCTTTTGCATCATTCTTGGAATCAGTCCCCACATCCTATTAGATCTGTGATTTATTCTCATCTAACTTGTGATGCAGGAGAGTTCACTTAAATGGTGAGACATAATTGTCTAGATGCGCAAAGACCTTGGGGATATAGTGAGGTCTCAAGACAATTTTGTTTAAAATGATCTTTTGTTAGTGATTACTGATGGATTTAAGGTCAAGGTTGTTACATTTCTGAAAATTTACTCTGTATTTATAGTCTAATATCCAGTGCAAGAAGAAAAGCTGTAACAGAGGTTGTGGAGTTCCATCCTCTGAAAGAGTCTTTAGGGACGATCTGATTTGACTTCCTCTTTGCATAGATGGGGAAAATGCAGGCAAGAGAGTTAAGTGACTTGGCCAGAGTCCTAGAGCTCAGACAGCCAGCAGAACGGCAAGGCCTGAGCTCAGGTCTTCAGTCTCCAGCCCCAGCTTGTCTGGCACATGCTTTTGTTATCATGTGACCCAAACAGAAACAGATGGGAAATAAGAATGTAATGTAAATTGGTTCTCTTGTTAGGATTCAGCCTTTTTTCGGTAGATCTGTGAAACTTAACTCTGTGAGCCTGTCCACAGAGACAGAATGGCCTGTGAAGCATTTAAAAAATAAACTCCATGGGGAGAAAAAAATAAATAAATAAACACTACAGGGAGATACATTTTAAATGTTCTTATTAATATTTTATTTTCATAAATGACAAATGACCAGTGTATGTAAGGAGAAAACAAGACTAGAAGGACTTTTCTTTGGGTCTTTCTCTCCTCTTCATAGGAAATACAGATAAATTTCATTCAAACCAAAAGATAAGAAATACCTCTTGGTAGAAGAAGATCACAGCACATTGGTTTCCATTTTTATATGTAGTTTAGGTTAATTAGGAACCTTTTAAAATTGAGTGTAGTGAAGCTTTAATGTTTGCGTAAGTTGGTTGAGCAGTTTTAATTAAAATGTATCTGTATTTTGGGATCAGTTACTTTAAGATTAATGAGGCCTAGTCGTGGTGCTTCACATGTTGTGGATACTCAATAAATATTGGTTTGGAAATTAGGAAATACTTTGTATTCAGAATTTTGTATATATTATAACATCTTAGATTCTTTCTCAAATCTGGGGATACTCAGCCATATCAAATATACTAGTTCAATTTTTTGAAGTTTTTATTTTGGTTTGATCTCCTTGCAGTCCAAGGACTCTCAAGAGTCTTCTCCAACACCACAGTTCAAAAGCATCAATTCTTCGGCCCTCAGCTTTCTTCACGGTCCAACTCTAGCATCCATATATGACTGTTGGAGAAACCAAAGCTATGACTAGATGGACCTTTGTCAGTAAAGTAACGTCTCTGCTTTTTAATATGCTGTGTAGCTTCGTCATCGCTTTTCTTCCAAGGAGCAAGTGTCTTAATTTCATGGCTGCAGTGATTTTGAGGCCTAAGAAAATAGACTTTCACTGTTTCCATTGTTTCCCCATCTACTTCCCATGAAGTGATGGGACCAGATGCCATGATCTTAGCTTTCTGATTGTTGAGTTTTAAGCCAGTTTTTTTACTCTGCTCTTTCACTTTCATCAAGAGGCTATTTAGTTCTTCTTTGCTTTCTGCCATAATGGTGTTTGTCAACTGCATATCTGAGGTTTTTGATATTTCTCCTGGTAATCTTGATTCCAGTTCATGCTTCATCCAGTCCGGCAGTTCTCATAATGTGCTCTGCATATAAGTTAAATGAGCAGGGTGACAATATAGAGCCTTGACGTACTCCTTTCCCGATTTGGAACCAGTCTGTTGTTCCATGTCTGGTTCTAATTGTTGCTTCTTGACTTGCATACAGATTTCTCAGGAGGCAGGTAAGGTGGTCTGATATTCCCATCTCTTTAAGAATTTTCCACAATTTGTTGTGATCCACACAAAGGCTTTAGCATAGTCAATGAAGAAGCAGCAGATATTTTTCTGGAACTCTCTTGCCTTTTCTATGATCCAGCAGATGTTGGCAACTTGATCTCTGGTTTCTCTGCCTTTTCTAAATCCAGCTTGAACACCTGGGTTATCGGTTCCCATACTTTTGAAGCTTAGCTTGGAGAATTTTGAGTATTACCTTGATAACACGTGAGATGAGTCAATTATGCAGTAGTTTGGGCATTCTTTGGCATTGTCTTTCTTTGGGATTGAAATGAAAACTGACCTTTTCCAGTCTTGTGGCCATTGCTGAGTTCTCCAAATTTGCTGGCATATTGAGTCCAGCACTTTAATAGCATCATCTTTTAGTATTTGAAATTCCAGCTCAGCTGGAATTCCATCACCTCCACTAGCTTTGTTTGTAGTAATGCTTCCTAAGGCCCACTTGACTTTGAACTCCAGGATGTCTGGCTCTAGGTGAGTGATCACACCATCCTGGTCATCTGGGTCATGAAGATCTTTTTTGTATGGTTCTTCTGTGTACTTTTGCCACCTCTTCTTAATAACCTCTGCTTCTATTAGGTCCATACCGTTTCTGTCCTTCATTGTGCCCATCTTTGCTTGAAATGTTCGCTTGGTATCTCTAATTTTCTTGAAGAGATCTCTCGTTTTTCCCATTCCGTTGTTTTCCTCTATTTCTTCGCATTGATCACGTAGGAGGGTTTTCTTATCTCTCCTTGCTATTCTTTGGAGCTCTGCATTCAGATGCATATATCTTTCCTTTTCTCCTTTGCCTTTTGCTTCTCTTCTCAGCTATTTGTCAGGCCTTCTCAGGCAACCAGTTTGCCTTTTAGCATTTCTTCTTCATTGAAGATATTGGGGATAGTTTTGATCACCACCTCATGTACAATGTTATGAATCTCCGTCCACAGTTTTTCAGGCACTCTGTCTGTCAGATCTAATACTTTGAATCTATTTGTCACTTCCACTGTACAAGCGTAAGGGATTTGATTTAGGTCATACCTGAATGGTCTAGTGGTTTTCCCTACTTTCTTCAATTTAAGTCTGAATTTGGCAATAAGGAGTTCATGATCTGAGCCACAGTCAGCTCCCGGTCTTGTTTTTGCTGGCTGTATAAAGCTTCTCTNTTGATTTAGGTCATACCTGAATGGTCTAGTGGTTTTCCCTACTTTCTTCAATTTAAGTCTGAATTTGGCAATAAGGAGTTCATGATCTGAGCCACAGTCAGCTCCCGGTCTTGTTTTTGCTGGCTGTATAAAGCTTCTCTATCTTCAGCTGCAAATAATATAATCAATCTGATCTCAGTATTGACCATCTGGTGATGTCCATGTGTAGAGTCATCTCTTGTGTTGTTGGAAGAGGGTGTTTGAGATGAGCAGTGCATTCTCTTGGCAGAACTCTGTTAGCCTTTGCCGTGCTTCATTTTGTACTCCAAGGCCAAACTTGTCTGTTACTCCAGGTATCTCTTGGCTTCCGACTTTTGCATTCCAGTCCCCTGTGATGAGAATAACACCCGTTTGAGGAATACAGCGTTCGTTGCCCTTGTCTGCTTTTTGCTCATAGTTAGGGTGGGGTTACGCATTCGGGATCTGAGTAGTGCACAGGTGTCAGTGTCTAGAGGCGCTTGGTGGTCATCTAACCCCACTGGTGATGTTAACTTTGGTCACCATCTGATTTTTCCACTGTAGAGATAGTTTTTCCTCCCTTGTAGTACTCTGTGAGAAGATGCTTTGAGACAAAATTTCCCTTAGGTTTAGCATCCTTTATTGATCTTTGCCTGACCCAGTCTTTACCATGATGAATGGGAGAAAGGGTTATCTTGTTCTAGTACTCCCTCTAGGCTTACCAGTTAGTCTTCAGCTTTCTCATGTGAGCAGGAGCCCTTCTCCATTTATTCCTTACATGTTATCATTGTGGACTCAGTTTATATTTTTTCAATGATTTGTAACTTACTACTGTACATAATGTTGTGGTGCTTCCGTCGCCCAGATCTGGCGGACAGATGCTCCTTCAAACTGGCTTCCATGTCCTTAGGACAAGCACTCATCTACTTTTCCCCATCTGTTTTGGAGTACTTCTTCACTTCCTGGTATAATAAAACGTTCTGGGTTTATCTTGTACCTATCCTGTCCCAACCATGGAATCAAGTATTCCTTGAGGAATCCAGCTCCTTTTAGGGGGAATGGTATTAGACCACTGTCTGGGCACTGGGTGTGCTGACTGCTACTGGGATGTCTTCTTTTTGGCCCTTTTAGCAGACAAAACTAAGAAATACACACACACACACACAAACAAACAGAGATGTTCATATTTAAAAGTCATGAGTACACACCCGTTTCTTGCATTTCAATTGGTAACCACAGAGTTACTTTTTTGTCTTTCCCATTCCATGTTTGAATGTCCCCTCTTCGATTCTGAGAACTATAACTCCCAGCAGCATGAACAAATCAACTCATTTATTCAGTCCTGAAATACATTTTATCAATAGTCTCAGAGTTGTCTATACTGCTGTGGTAAGCACATCTAACCAAGAAAGTCTGGGGTTCGTTTGCAGGTCTCTCCTCCTTGTCCAGGACTGAGGGCGTCTCCGTCAGATGCTGTGTTCAGAGGTTACCTGGGCCAGTTCTGACGCCCGTTCTTCCCTTTTCCTTTCCCTGTAGTGCTTTTCCTTTGAAATAAAATTAGGCTGTTTGTTTTCAGTTATGAGCTCCTCCCCATTCCCATATGTTTTATGTTTTGAAGATGTAGAATATTAACATGCTATCAAAAATCAAAATTATATTTATCCTCCATAGTGTTTTGATTCCCACCTCCGCTTTTATGAAGGAAAAGATATGTTACTAGAAACAGGGCATTTATTGTCCCTATGTTCATTTTTGATATTTAAAATAAATTTTGTCTATTGAGATTAAGATTGTAAAGGAATTTAATTTTTGGAAATATACTCCAGGCTCAGTGATTTGTTCCTCTGATTGCTGGGGACAGGGCTTCTCCATGATTTTCCTGTGCTCGCACACTGGAGTTAATGCCCAGTGTTGTCAGTAACATTCACTCCATGCTCTAGTGATTGGGTGGAGGTTGGAGTGCGGAAGGGACGGGGGTGTCTTCTCGAACCCATTTGGACAATGCCTGCTTGCTGTAGAGTTCACAAAAGCAGAACCTCCCAAGTACATTGGTCGGGGAAAATCACAGACTTTGATACAAAAAACCAGTGACTGTGTAGCAAGATAAATCAAGCAAGCAAACAGAAAAATTTTGGTTCCAGATTAATGTAAGTGGGGGAAACCACCTTACCGCCTGAAGTGTGCTACTTCCGAGGCACCTTCCTCTGTTTTCCTGCAAAGGTGCTTATGTGGGAATTCTGTGGCTTAATGAGATTTTCGGCAGCATGTCTGGAAAGTCACACAACCAGATGATTTATACTCATCCTCTGTTTGCCGTTTCTAATAACGTGTATATTAGGTTTATAAATCTTTAATCCAGGATATAGCTATGGCATGCCAGCTATAATTTAGCTGGCTGAAAGAACTAAAGGTATCCTAATGGGAAGTGTCATAATATAGCTGTGTTTTTCCTCTGTGCTTCAGCCTTAATACAGATACTGGCAGCTGCCGTAGCTGAGCGAGACGTGGTTTATTTCACCTTTGGGGACTCAGAATTGATGAGAGACATTTACAGCATGCATGCATTCCTTACTGAAAGGAAACTGACTGTTGGTAAGTAGGGGATGGCTGGTGTCTAGATGGATTGTACATCATCCAAAAGGAGCACCTGCTAACTCTGGATAGATCCTAGTGGATAAGAAAGAATGGAAATGTGACTTGGGTTGGGGTGGGGGACAAGGTCTCAGCGGGCAGCGCTTGCAGACTTTATTTTTCGGGCAAAATTTCAAACTCAATATTCAGTGATTATGTCAGCTTATTAAATGAAGGCCAAGAAGCTGGAGTTAGTGTCCATTTTTACTTTTGTGTGTATGGAAAACTGAATGAGGGGATGGTACTGGAAGGTACGTTAAAACCTGAGAGGCCTTACTCTGAGTCACGTTTATCAGACAGGCCAGCACACTTTCCATCTACTGTGTTTCAGCTGGACCTGGAAGGCCTTCCTGTCATGGGAGCTAAATGTAAAATTAAAGTCACTGTGATCTCCGAAAAGGACGCATGGATGATGAACCATGTATAGCCTGCTGTAATTATGAACTAATAAGTAGTTTCTTTAAGGTATTTAAAAATTTTTTAGCTTTATATCAGGAAAGCCTTCCAGGCTTATGGACCTTATGCTCTATTTTCAAAAGCCAAATTTGAGCCTATGTTATTTAGAATAGAACTGGGGTGTTCTGTAGTCGATTTATCTATCTACATATGTTAATGTGCAAACTGGTCTGGCTTTCTTCTCTTCAGGAGAAGTATATAAGCTGCTGCTACGATATTACAATGAAGAATGCAGAAACTGCTCCACCCCTGGACCAGACGTCAAGCTTTATCCATTCATATACCATGCAGTTGAGTCTTGTGCACAGACCGCCAACCAGCCAGGACAGAGGACTGGGGCCTGAGGAGCCAAGTGACTAGAAGCTCCTTCCCCCGCTGTAACAGGAAGGAGTAACGTATGAACCGGCACAGTAGACATGTGTACATAGCCCACGTTGGCAGGCAAGGATGCAGTCCCTTCCGCATGTGCACCTGGCGGCTGGGACACCTACAGCCCCTCCATCCTGACTTACACACACTGAGACATACTTTTTTTTTTCCATTTCAGCCTTGATCCTTTGATTTTTCTTTCTTTTGCCCATCAGACTTCTTGTGAAATTTCATCAGAGTTTGTGCTCAGCCTGTCAGGTGTCTTTTTTGATGCCTAAATATTATACAGATCACCTCTGCAGCTAGCAGATGCCAAGAAAGGTGGTGAAATCCTAGGAGCTGTTTAACTGAGTCTGCTGTAGATCTCCTTGTGAGCCTCTCACCCCCTACTCTTGTTATGATTGTGATGTTGAAGGTTTTTTGATTTTTGAAATAAGAGTTGGGTTTGTTACATAATACAGATCTCCTAGGTTAAGAGTTTTATATTTAAGAATACTTTCCAAAAAGTTATTTTGAGATATCACCTTTATTTGTAATGGTAATTTGTCTGTCCCTTTTCCCCTGATCAATTTTTATTGACTGTTTTTGGAAATTGACCCAAATGAAAGGAAATATAAGAATAAAAGAGTTTCCCAAATGGTGTTTAAAAAAACAAACAGATTCAGGAGACTTGAAGGACCTCGTTTATTGGGATTTTTTTCTTTTCTTTTTTTTGAATTAGGATTATTGTTTGTTCCTTGGTGCTTGAGACATATTCATATAACCAAAGTTTAGGAACTGGGAACTTCATGGTGATTTGTACATATTGAAGTTTCTCTGGTATTCAAAGATTATGTAGTTAATAAATTTTCATTAACAAGTCATTTGTCAAACTCTTGTATCATCTAATATATATATACACACATATGTGTTCTTTTCTTTGTGTCTACATGCAAGCACATAAAATCTAAATAAAACTGGAATTGTGGAAATGATTAGATTTAGGTTTTATTAGGGGCTCTGTTTAAAACTTTTATTTAAAATTGTGTCCATTTAAAACAGGCAACAAGCATAAATAATGTCTCTCAGAAGTTAAAAAGCCAATGCCAGTTCTGTGCTAATTAAGAGCAGAGTTTAATTGCAAAAGCACTTATTATTTCTAAAGTAATTCTAAACCATACTATTGAAGTTCTAGCTTACAGTCAACTGTCAGGAAAAGCTATTGGTAGTCAAATCCTAATAATGAGGAGTGTTAAGTAGATGGTCCAACACCTGGTATTAATATTGGCAGGGTGAAAGGGGGCCTTGGCCAGCATCTGCAGCTCTTTTTATTTATATACAGATGCTAATGGAATTTNCAGTAGACATGTGTACATAGCCCACGTTGGCAGGCAAGGATGCAGTCCCTTCCGCATGTGCACCTGGCGGCTGGGACACCTACAGCCCCTCCATCCTGACTTACACACACTGAGACATACTTTTTTTTTTCCATTTCAGCCTTGATCCTTTGATTTTTCTTTCTTTTGCCCATCAGACTTCTTGTGAAATTTCATCAGAGTTTGTGCTCAGCCTGTCAGGTGTCTTTTTTGATGCCTAAATATTATACAGATCACCTCTGCAGCTAGCAGATGCCAAGAAAGGTGGTGAAATCCTAGGAGCTGTTTAACTGAGTCTGCTGTAGATCTCCTTGTGAGCCTCTCACCCCCTACTCTTGTTATGATTGTGATGTTGAAGGTTTTTTGATTTTTGAAATAAGAGTTGGGTTTGTTACATAATACAGATCTCCTAGGTTAAGAGTTTTATATTTAAGAATACTTTCCAAAAAGTTATTTTGAGATATCACCTTTATTTGTAATGGTAATTTGTCTGTCCCTTTTCCCCTGATCAATTTTTATTGACTGTTTTTGGAAATTGACCCAAATGAAAGGAAATATAAGAATAAAAGAGTTTCCCAAATGGTGTTTAAAAAAACAAACAGATTCAGGAGACTTGAAGGACCTCGTTTATTGGGATTTTTTTCTTTTCTTTTTTTTGAATTAGGATTATTGTTTGTTCCTTGGTGCTTGAGACATATTCATATAACCAAAGTTTAGGAACTGGGAACTTCATGGTGATTTGTACATATTGAAGTTTCTCTGGTATTCAAAGATTATGTAGTTAATAAATTTTCATTAACAAGTCATTTGTCAAACTCTTGTATCATCTAATATATATATACACACATATGTGTTCTTTTCTTTGTGTCTACATGCAAGCACATAAAATCTAAATAAAACTGGAATTGTGGAAATGATTAGATTTAGGTTTTATTAGGGGCTCTGTTTAAAACTTTTATTTAAAATTGTGTCCATTTAAAACAGGCAACAAGCATAAATAATGTCTCTCAGAAGTTAAAAAGCCAATGCCAGTTCTGTGCTAATTAAGAGCAGAGTTTAATTGCAAAAGCACTTATTATTTCTAAAGTAATTCTAAACCATACTATTGAAGTTCTAGCTTACAGTCAACTGTCAGGAAAAGCTATTGGTAGTCAAATCCTAATAATGAGGAGTGTTAAGTAGATGGTCCAACACCTGGTATTAATATTGGCAGGGTGAAAGGGGGCCTTGGCCAGCATCTGCAGCTCTTTTTATTTATATACAGATGCTAATGGAATTTGGCGCTGAAGTGCCTGAAGACAGTCACTTGTCATTAACAAAGTTCTTTAAGATTTTTCCTCATCTCTGAGTCCAAGATATCTGGCTTTTTTTTTTTTTTCCTACTGGTACTGAAATCCTTCCCGTTCTGTGCTTTGGTTAAGCATTCATGGTATATTTATTTCTTTTTATCTATCTCCATATTCTTTCCCTCTTATCNGTTTTTGTAGCATTTGATATTATTGCAAGAGAAAACAGTTTCTAGGAAAGAAAAGTCAAACATGTGCAGTGATTTAAAAAATATGTCAAAATCTGTATAATTCCCTATATCTTAGGGAATTGAAAATTACTACTCAAGAAGACAATTACACTCATGATAAATCTCTATTTCACATACATGAAAAAAATAAAAATTTAATATGCCTCTAATATCTCAATTTTAAGTGTTCTGTGGCTAAATTTAGCTATAGAAATGCTATCTTTTTTACTTGATGTTGGAGCTAAAAATTATGCAGTTTGGTTGTTTTCTCTGAGAAAGATTGGCCCAGGATGATAATAAAAGACAAGGAAAACTTGTCTGTAAGAGAAAAAGATTAAAGAAAATCTAGTGAATCACTTGAAGGAGTAAAATCTAAGCTATAGTGTAGATAAAAGTGGACATAGTTGACTTCTTCAAAGTGAAACCTAAAGGCAAAGGTAGAAATCATGGATATATAACATAAAGAATATTTTTTCTAGTCTTCACTGTCCCACAATGAAGCATACAATTTCAAGAAGGAAGTCAGCTTTGGGGACTGGGATTGAGTGGTAAGACCAGGGGCTTCCCCGCTGGCTCAGTGGTAAAGAATCTGCCTGCCTCTGCAGGGGACACAGGTTTGATCCCTGATCTGGGCCCATGAGCCACAACAACTGAGCCTGTGCTCTGGAGCCCAGAGGCCATGTGCCACAACTCTTGAAGCCTGAGTACCCTACAGCCCGTGCTCCACGACAAGAAAAGCCACCACGATGAGAAGCGCAAGCGCTGCAACTGGAGAGTAACCCCTGCTTGCCGCAACTAGAGAAAAGCCCAGGCAGCAACAAAGACCCAGGACAGCCATAAATAAATTGATTATAAAAAAGAATGGTGAGACCAGCTGCCAAAGAGATTTTAAAAGGGAGTCTTATGGTAGACAGAAGTTAGTTTCTTTTATAAGACACTGATTGATGATAAAGTTCATGACTAGAAGACTATGTAAAACCTACTGACCTCATAAGGCTTTAATATGAACTTTCTCTTTTTTTTTTAACGTTAAGTAACCAACTGATTTATCTAATAAGTATTTAATAATAATTTACAAAGGAAAAGTGAATTTTTCATAAAGGTCTTGTAGAAGATTGACATTAAAATCTACTAAATCTTAACTCCTACTTGCCAAGCACTGTTCTAATGCTATGGATTTGCTAATTGAATTCTCAAAATAACCATTTGAGATATTACACTATTCTCATTTTACAGAAGCAAAACCTGGCACCCAAAGATGTTAATAAGTCCACCTAACTCATAAATGAAAAGGCCAGAATTTGAATACCAACGGTATGATCACCAGATCATAGCTTCATTCATTATAGGTATACCAGTCCTTTCATATACATTTTTTACTGAAGTCATCTTTTTTCCAATGATGTTTTTATTCCAATATGGTGAAAGTAAAAAGGGGAGCAGGAAAAATTATCTCAGCATCTGGATCACTGTCTCCTAGCTTCTTTGAAAAACTTCATTAATCTTTCAGAATCTTCCTTCTGGTTATGAGATTTTCAATTAACCAGCATGAATACAGAGAAGTGTCTTGACTAAACTAAGTTTATTTATACCTGCAGTGTTACAATGCAGTATGGCAAATGATTTTTAGCATTAATCAACTCTAATCCCACAAAAGGAAATATACTATCTACTAAAAAAAACTTTTTACAAACAAAAGTTATCACTTTTCTTAATTTCTACAAGAAAGACTGAACTGGTAATTATCTGTCTACTTTTAAAAATCTACTTTAAAGAAATAATCAGAATTATGGAAAATATTACATAAAATGTGAGAGTTGCAAAAATTCAAAATTATCTAAATGCCCCCATAGAAAGACAATGGTTAAATAAAGAATTGTAGATCTATAAATAGATTTTCATCTATTCACTGAAAATCANCGGGGGGGGGGGGGGGGGGGGGGGGGGATGGAAACAGTGACTGACTTTATTTTCTTGGGCTCCAAAATCACTGAGGGCCATGAAATTAAAAGACGATTACTCCTTGGAAGAAATGCTATAACCAACCTAGACAGCATATTAAAAAGCAGAGATGTCACTTTGCTGACAAAGGTCCATTTAGTGAAAGCTATGGTTTTTCCAGTAGTGGTGTGAGCGTTGGACCATAAAGAAGACTGAGTGCCAAAGAACTGATGGTTTTGAACTGTGGTGCTGGAGAACATTCTTTAGAGTCCCTTGGAACCAGTCAGTCCTAAAGGAAATCAATCCTGAATATTCACTGGGAGGACTGATGCTGAATCTGAAGCTCTAATAATTTGGCCACCTGATGCAAAGAGCCAACTTGTTGGAAAAGACCCTGATGCTGGGAAAGATTGAGGGCAGGAGGAGAAGAGGGGAACAGAGGATGAGATGCTTGGATGGCATCACTGACTCGATGGACGTAAGTCTGAGCAAACTGGGAGACAGTGAAGGAGAGGGAAGCCTGGGGTGCTGCAGTCTATAGGGTCGCAAAGAGTTGGTCATGGCTGAGTGACAACAAGACTTAAACCTCAACAAATTTAAAAGAATTGCAGTTACGTAAAATGTGCCCTCTGGCCACAATCAAATCAATTAGAAATCAATAACAGAAAGCTAAAATTTCTAAACACTGAGAAACTAAACAGCGCACTTCCAAATAATTAATGGGTTAAGTCCCAAAATTTTAAGATAAATGTTTAACAGAATGAAAGTGAAAATATATATATACACTACTATATAAAATAGATAACCAACAAGGACCTACTGTATAGCAGAGGGAACTATACTCAATATTGTATAATAATAAGAGAAGATAACCTGAAATATATATATATATGCCTGCATCACTGCTATACACCTGAAATCAACTATACTTTGATTGAAAAGAAGATCTAAAATCAATCTAGGCTACTATGTCATGAAACTAAGGAGAAAAAGCAAAATAAACTCAAGAAGAATGCAAAAATTAATAAAAAGCTGAAATGAATAGGATAAAAAAAAATCGAGAAGAACCAAAGAAGCAAGAAGCTGTTCTTCGAAATGTTGATCATGTTGACAAACTTCTCATAAGACTGAAAGAAAATATTCAAGTTGCTAATATTAAGAATGAAATAAGAAATGTTACTAGAGATCCTGCAGACATTTAAAAATAATGGAATACCACATACAACTCTATATATTTATTTGACAATTCTGACTAAATGGAGCAATTCCTCAAAAAGTACAAACTTCTACAACTCACCAAATAGAAAATGTGAAATTTGGTAGCCATATAAATATTACAGAAATTGAATCTGTACTTTTATAACTCTCACAAAGCAATCTTCACACCTATATCATTTCACTGGAGAATTCTACCAGCCGTTGAAAGAAGAATTAACATGTCTATACAATATCTTCCTGAAGTAGAAGAGGAGGAAAATTTCCTAATTTGTCTTATTACCTTGATGCCAAAGATGTTAAAAACACAAAGAGAGCTACAGACCAGTATTTCTCATGATTTAAGATGGAAAAATTCTTAACAAGTATCAGCAAATAGAACTCACCAATATGTCAATAGTGAAAAATCATACACCGTGACTAAGTGGGGTTCATCTCAGGGATGCGAGGCTGTTTCAATTAATGTAATCCTATCAATAGGCTAAAGAAGTCATATGACCATATCAATAGATATGGTCTTGGCAAAATCTCAAATACATTTGTGATAAACGCTTAAACAAACATTAACTATAAATAGATCATAGGCTGTATGTAAAACACAAAACTAAAATTTCTTGATGCTAACACATGCCAAAGTCTAGGTGACTTGACTGGTTATGAGTTTAGATACAATACCAAAAGCGTCACCCATGAAAAAAAATAGATTGGTTTAGACGGATAACTTCTCCTTTGCCAAGACACAAGACAGGAAACAAAAAAAACAAGCCAGCTTGGGAGAAAATATCTGTGAAACACACACTTGATTAAAGACCTATACATTCCAAAGTTAAGAAAAANAATACCAAAAGCGTCACCCATGAAAAAAAATAGATTGGTTTAGACGGATAACTTCTCCTTTGCCAAGACACAAGACAGGAAACAAAAAAAACAAGCCAGCTTGGGAGAAAATATCTGTGAAACACACACTTGATTAAAGACCTATACATTCCAAAGTTAAGAAAAACACTTAAAACTCAACAATCCAATTTAAAAAACAGAGCTACTACCCAAGTATTACAGTGGTTAAAATCCACAGCACTAACATCAGATGCTGGCAAGGATGTGGAAATAAAAGAACTCTCACTCATTGCTAGTAGGAACGGAAAATAGTACAGCCACTTTGGAATACCATTTAGCAGTTTCTTACAAAGGTAAACACAGTCTTAGCGTATGATCTAGCAATCACATTCCTGTTTACTCCAACGAGATGAAAACTATGTCCACAGAAAATTTTGCACATGAATGTATATAGCAGCTTCATTTATCACTGTCAAAACAGGAAGTAATCAAGAGATCCTTCAGTTGGAATAGCCTGTGGTACATCCATACAGTAGAACATTATTCAGTGATAAAAACAAATGAAATATCAGGCTACAAAAAGACACAGAAGAATGTCAGATTCACATTGCTAAGTGAAAGAAGGCAGTCTGAAAAGGCTACATACTGTTTGGTTCTGACTATAGGACTTTTGGAAAAGATGAAACTATAGAGATAGTAAAAGCAGCGGTGGTTGCCAGGAGTTTGGAGAAGGGAAGAGAGACGGGGAAGAGAAGCAGCGAAAAGCTGGAACATGGAATTTTTAGGGTGATCGGACTATATGATAATGTCATGTTAAATACATAACATTGCGGCTGCTGCTAAGGCACTTCAGTCCTGTCCGACTCTGTGCAACCCCATAGAGCCCACTAGGCTCCTGTGTCCCTGGGATTCTCCAGGCAAGAACACTGGAGTGGGCTGCCATTTCCTTCTCCAATGCATGAAAGGGAAAAGGGAAAGTGAAGTCGCCCAGTCGTGTCTGACTCTTCGCCACCCCATGGACTGCAGCCCACCAGGCTCCTCCACCCATGGGATTCTCCAGGCAGGAGCACTGGAGTGGGCGCCATCGCCTTCTCCGTTGTAAAAACCCATAGAACTGAAAAGCACAAACAGCACTGCAGTGAACGAGGGCCTTTAATAATTGTGTCACTGGTGCCTTACCGGTTACAGATGGGCCACACTGTTACAGGAAGTTAAGGGGAAACTCGGGAAGAGGGAGTGCATGTGTATATATACACACACACGCTATCTGCTCAACTCTTCATAAACCCAAAACTGCTCTGAAAAATAAACTCTTTTAAAAGAGGGAGAGAGGGAAGGGAAAGAGACAGAGAGAGAGAGAATAAAAGTAGGAGTTGATTGTGGAGCCAGACTGCATAGCTTTGAGCTGCCTCTAAGATTTCACGAAGAACAACAGGTTGCTACTGGCAGGACTCAGGTGCCCAGCGTCGAGGTTTAGGGTTAAACAGCTGCTGTTTCTGGGCCCCTTGACGATGATGGAGGTCTTGAGACTTTTTCACTAACTACTGAAATGTAATTCTCTATACCTTCATGTAACTATGAACATACTAAAACTCTCCCTTTTTTAAATAGTAAAACTAAATCCAAGAAACATTTGCTCCATATACGGGAGTTTTAGAGTTTGCAGTCTTTGAGAATGTAAAGGGGCCCAGAGAATTCTACATCTGGCAGTAAATGATTTTAAGAAAACAATTGTACTCTAGATATAACATACTTTTAAGGATTTTTTTGTTCTTGAGAATTCCCACATCCCTTCAGCCTTCTTCCAAGTGAGTTAAATTAAATCTGGGAATAGTAAATGGTAAGCAAACGGGAACGAAAGGGTTGTCGTGAGGGCAAGTGGCAATAATTGCACTATATCTATTACTATACTTTGGCCCAACACAGATGAGGGGATGACTAGGCAGATTAGAAAAAGAATCAACTAAAACCAAACAAAAAAAAGAAAATGAAGTTGATTAAACAATGGATTAGACACAGTAGAAGAGGTTAGAGTGGCAACTATATCTGAAGAAATTACTCAAAGTGAGATTCAGAGTCAAGTCAATGGATAAAAATTAAATGAGATGGTGCATCTGAAGGCCTTCATGGGTCTGACTTCTGACTCAACAGTGTTTGGGTGAAAGATGACCCAGAACTACTCTTCTAGGCTCTGACTACCCTTCAATGTTCTGTGAAGCCTCAGCCTCCAAAGTACCTCTTTGCAAACCCATTCCTCCAAGATCAGCTAACACTGGATTCTGTGGCCAGCACCCTATCTCCAGCAAGAGCTCTCAGAGCCTTCAGAATCATTCAAATAAGGCCAAGGGCTGTTCACGAGCCGCTGGCCAGCCTGTATTTGTGGACTTCTAACACCTGACCTCTCTGGGCTATTTTAATTGTAACCATGTGGCCCTCTAAAGGATCCATGCCACTTCTGGAAGCTGGGGAGGCAGAAACACAAGGGTACCAAACGCCTCCTTACAATACCAGTGTAGTGACAGTCTCTTACAGACTTCTGAATGATAGTACAGACCACTCCAGGAGTGCGGAGTCGTGGCTGTGATCAACAATAAGCCTGATCTGGACTTGAATCCAAGCTCTGAACACCTGGCTATGGAGCCATCCAACTGACAGCCACTGAGTCCCAGGTTCCTCCTCCGAAACTGGGGCCAAGGACAGCTATCTGGTGCGGCTAGCGAACGGATTGGAAGGGAGCGGCTGTGGAGCGTTCGCAGGGCGTCAGCATCTCGCGGGAGCTGGCGCTAAGAGCCCGTCTCTCTCTATTTGTCTGGTTGCCACTGCTCTACATATGCAGCCGGTTAGTCCTCTCTGCTAACGCTGTTTTTTTTTTTACTTCTCACACTTAACCCTCCAGTTAATAGTCTCAGTGGCTCCGGGACTTCTGCTCCAATAAGGCAACTTCAGATGCCAGGACAGAAAGTGGAACATGCCGGAATTACCCATAGTAGATCAAATGCACTGTCTCATTTTGCACCCGTAAAAAACCAACTAGCATTCTAATAGCCGGATAGAACAAGTGCTTTCTGCCACTTTTAAAATCCCTGTGGGTTTCTCTGGGTCATTGCTGAAAGGATCCAGCCAGTTAGAAGACAAAGGAAGGCTGAGGCCTGCACAGGGACGGTGACAACACCCAGAGCCAGGATCCTGGGCAAAGATGCAACATCCGGTTAGTCTGATCAACAGTTGTTAATCAGAACACCAGATTGTTGATCCTGAGCTGCACTGAGTTTCAATCAAAGTGTAGCAGCTATTCTCTGTCTGCTTTGGCTTTTCATGGGGTTTCTTTAAAAGATTAAACAGTTGCTACTTTGCCTCTCAGAAAAATTTCCAGTCCCTCTGTAATATGTTTTAGTAATACCATTTACAGGAATTGATCATTTCCTTGCATTTATTGCCTTCAGGGGAAAAAAGGGGGACCTTTAGATAGAAATTTTCTTTTCTGCTTCCTATCAAATTCATGGAAACTGCCACCCTCTGTGAGTGCACCTGGAGGGTACTAGTCTGCCCCAAACATTCCCACGATGAACAAGGCAGCCGCTCTAATTGCGTCGAACACCCTGACACTGATTAAACATCAGCACAGCTCCTGGAGAATGTTCTCCCTCCTTCCTTGATTTCCATACTTAGGAAACAAAGAAACCCACGTTCCTTAATACAGCTGATGGACACTGTCAGAATCAGAGTCCAGCCTATGTTTCCAGCTCAGCTTCCCCTCAGTCAGCTACTCTTTCATTCTACCCCTTCTTTTACTAGGAATTTCCTTCCTTCTCTTTTCAAACAAGTTCCACTCATCTTCGAAGATCCGGCACAAATGTGACTTCCTCCAGGAAGCCGTCCCTGACCTTCTAAGCCAGTCTTTCTCCTCCCAACCCCATGCTACCCACAGCCCCCCACCATATAGATCAGTGCTTCTAAAACTTTGGGGTTCCTGGTAAAATGCAGATGCTGATTCTGAAGCCTGGACTGTGCATTTCTAACAAAATCCCAGATAATACTGATGCTGCTGCTCTTTGGCGACACTCCAAGCGGTAGGAATAGAGAGCTCACAGCACAGGCTTCTTAACTTATTTTTGCTGTGCTGGGTCTTCATTGCTGAAGACTTTCCTCCAGTTGCGGAGTGTGGGGGCCACTCTCTAGGCGTGGTGTGCAGCCTTCCCACCGCACTGGCTTCCCCGGCTGTGCAGCACAGGCTCCAGGGCGCGTGGGTCAGCGCCTGCGGGTCAGTGCCTGCGGGTCCCGCGCTCTAGGCCACTGGCTCAGAAGTTGAGGCACGTGGGCTTAGTTGATCCACGGCATGTAGGATGTTCCCAGAACAGGGGTCAAACCTGTGCCTCCTGCGTTGGCAGGTGGATCCACTGAGCCACCAGGGAGGCCAAGGGTTTGGTTCTTATTTGTGCATCTCTGGCTCCTCCTGCTTGAGCAGGACAGCGGCTGAGTGCCCAGCTGTGAGTGAGCGCAGTGCTGACTATGAAACTCTGAACATCTGCAGAATGAGGATTCCTCCCAGTCACCCTCACTGACATCAACCTCCCCGCCTCCATTTATACAAACACTTCATAGATTTTTATGCTACTTTCTTTTTGGCACATCTTTCATTGTTGGTATTTTCTTTATTTTTAAGACAGACGCAGGCTGTGGGTTGCTTTTTAATTCAAGAAACAAAACAGATACTTAGAGAAAGAATGCACCACCGCCCACCCGCACCTGGTCTGGCTGACTTTACTAAGCTGATGCAGCTGGCAGCTTCCTTCGCGGAAAGTTTGCAAGCTCACACTGCCACAGTGCCTCATTTACACGCTCAGTTCTCACTCCCTATGCTCTGTGTCTTCTGTTGTTGCTTAGTTAGTATAACTGATCAAACGGAAGTGGGACTTGGATGTCATCCTCATCAGATTCCAATGAACTAATGTGTGTCCTTGTTTTAGATGAGGACGATGGAAGAGGTATAAAGTTTGTGAAGTATGAGGGGCCTTCATTGATCCCATCCCAGGACAGTATTGGGTAGTCTTGGCATGATAAGCCCTCAAGATGTGAAATGAGATATTTCCTGCTATATCTGGAAACAAGAATATCACAGCCATCAGGGATTCCAGTCTTTCAAATATAAATTTCTGAACTCAATACAATACCAGCTATCTGATAGCCATCAGCCACTTCCCCAATAAGCTGGTGGGGGGAAGGAAGAAAGCTCAGCGAGGCAGCCATCCGCCACCCTACAGGTAAAGGAGGAATTAAGGGTACACTAGGAATTAGGAATTTAACTCAGATGACCATTATATCTACTACTGCGGGCAGGAATCCCTCAGAAGAAATGGAAGAGCCATCATGGTCAACAGAAGAGTCCGAAATGCAGTACTTGGATGCGATCTCAAAAACGACAGAATGATCTCTGTTCATTTCCAAGGCAAACCATTCANAAAAATAGTATCTTGTAAGACCAGTGCACACCTTTGGCAAAACAAATCCTTCACACTGGGTTATTCCATCCACAGTTTATATTCTAGACATTGTGACTAGACCAGGTTGACTCAGTGACAGTTCTGGGACTTAGATTAAGTCCTCAGTGACCTCCTTTATCACAGCTTTTCTCCTGTGATGAAGCAATAAGGCACTGATGAACTGCGGTAAAGGGCTGGGCTTCCAAAAGTTTGGAGGCGATGAGTTTTCCTTTAACCACCCAGGAACTAAGAGCACAGCTCCTCGGCCTCCCCAGGTATTTGTTTCTTTAACCATGCCCTGAGCCAGGGAACTGTCTACCTCCAATCACAGCTTGGCCCCTCTCTCTGAGTTGGGGTCTGGTTCATGTTATCATCTTGAAAGGATGAAAAGCCAAAGAAAAGAAACAGAGCCAGATGTAAATGCTTAACAATAATTAAAAATTTTTAAAAGACCTTTACTAAAAATACAATGCAAACTTTCCTAAGGAGACATGGCTGGCCTATGAATCACACTAAAGCTAAGCCCTCCTTTTATATTCCAGAAAATTCCAGAAAAGTCAAAGTAGAGAACACTCCCCAGCAGCACTTGGGAGAAAAATAACTGCCTTTCAGAAAGAAAAAAGGGAAGATATTCCCAAAGATTGGGATTGCTGAACATATAGTCACAATGAAGTTTTTCATCTGCTTAATAATCAAATGTCAAGCCACAGCTTCCTGGACAAGATAGTGGAGTGGAATGACCTCGAGGTTACCTCCTCTCATGAGTACACTAAAGTCTCAACTAACTGCTGAACAACCATCGATTAAAAAGACTGGAATCTAACAACAACAACAAAAGATAGTCAACATCCAAAAACATAAAGGAGAACCCACAACCAGATGGCAGCAGGTGTGTGCTCACAATATAATCACATCCCAGCCCCTCCCCCCCAACCCCAGGAGGGGCCACAAACTGGAGAATAATATATTGCAGAAGTTCTCTTACAGGAGTCAGAATTCAGAGCCCCATGTCAGGCTCCACAGCCTGGGGGGTCTGGCACCAGGAAGCAGAGCCCCCAGAGCATTTGCCTTTGAAAGCCAGCAGGGCTTGATTGCAAGCACTCCACAGAACTGGGAAAACGGAGACTCGGGCACACTCAGGTCACCTGCACCAGGATCCAGGAAAAAAGCAGCAGCTTCATCGGAGCGTGGGCCAGACACACCTGCCGGCCTTGGAGGGCCTCTGGGGGGAAGCACAGCAGTCTCACTCTGACAGAAAGGGCCCGGGGGTGGGAATATCAGGGGGCTCATGAGGACACGCTCTCCGGGAGGCCACATTCTGACACCGAGACCTGGTGCCGCTTAACAGCCTGTGGCTCCTGCGCTGGGAGGCATCAGGCCAAGCAGCCAGCAGGGAGGGGGCACAGCCCCACGCGTCAGCAGACAGGCTGAGCCCACAGTCCCCTCTAGATGCATATGTTCATCTCAATGCAAGCAGAAAAAGCTTTTGATAAAATTCAACATCAGTTAATGATAAAAACTCTCCAGCAGACACAGAGGGAACATCCCTGAACATAACACAGGCCATACAGGACAAGCTCACCGCTGTCGTGTTCTGGGGAAAAGCCGAAAGCACTTCCTCGAGATCAGGGACGAGAGGAGGATGTCCACGCTCACCATTTTCATTCAGCGTGGTTTGGAAGTTCAGCCACAGCGATCAGAGAGGAAAAAATAAAAGGAATCCGAATTGGAAAGGAGGAAGCAAAACTGTCACTGTTGGCAGATGATATGATACTAAACATAGAAAATCCTAAAGATGTCCCCAGAAAACCACTAAGTCTCATTGCTGAATTCAGTAAAGAGGCAGGATATAAAATGAACACAGAAATCTGTCACGTTTCTATGCACTAACAACAAAAGAAAAGAAAGAGAAATTAAGGAAAGAGCCCAGTTATCAATATGCAGCGAAAAGAATAAAATACCTAGGAATAAACCCACCTAAACAGGCAAACCCTGTGCTCAGAAAACTATGAGACATTAATGAAAAAATTAAAAATGATATAATATGGAAAGATATACTATGTTCTTGTACTGGAAGAATTAATTTTGTCAAAATAACTATACTACCCCAGGCAATCCACAGATTCAATGCAATCCCTATAAAATTATCAATAGTACTTTTCACAGAAGTAGCACGTAAAATATTAAGATTTATAAGGAAACACAAAAGACCCTGAACAGCCAAAGCAATCTTGAAAAAGAGAAATGGGTCTGGAGAAATCAGGCTTCCTGACTTCAGAATGTACTACAAAGCTACAGTTATCAAAATACCCTGTACTGGCACAAAAACAGATATATAAATCAATGAAACAGAAAAGCCCAGAATAAACCCATGCATCTGTGGTCAATTAATCCACATCTAAGGAGGCAAAAATATACAATGGAGAAAAGACAGTCTCTTCAATAAGTGGTACTGGTAAAGCTGAGAAACTACATGTGAAAGAATGAGATGAGAAGATTTTCTAACACCGCACACAGAAAGGAACTCAGCGTGGATGAAAACCTAAAGGTAAGGTTGGATACTGCAAAGTTCCCAGAGGATAGCACAGGCAGAACACTCTTTGACATAAGCTGCAGCAATATTTACAGTGACAGAAATAAAGCCAAAAATAAGCAATCGGCACTTAATTAAGCATAAAAGATGGTGCACAGCAAAGGAAACCATGAACAAAATGGAAAAAGACAACGTATGGAAAGGGAGAAAATATCTGCAAATGATGCAGCCAACAAAGGGTTAATTTCCAAAATATACAAACAGCCCTTAAAGCTCAATATCAAAAAAGCAAACAACCCAATCAGAAAATGGGCAGAAGATCTAAATAGACATTTCTCCAGAGAAGATGTACAGATGGTCAAAAGACACATGAAAAGATGCTCAACATCATTAATTATTAGAGAAACGCAAATCAAAACCACGATAAAGTATCACCTCACAGCAATCAGAAAGGCCATCATAAAATAGTCTAGAAATAATAAATGCTGCAGAGAGTGTGGAAAAAAGGGAACCCTCTTATGCTGTTGGTGGTAATGTAAGTTGGTGCAGTCACTATGGAGAACAGTATGGAGGTTCCTTAAAAACTAAAAATAGAGCTGCTATATGATCCTGCAATCCCACTCCTGGGCACATATCCAGAAAAAACCATAATTTGAAAAGATACATGTATTCTAATGTTCACTGTGGCATATTGACAATAGCCAAGACATGGAAGCCTAAGTGTCCAACAGATGAAGGGGTAAAGCATATGTGGCCTATATACACAGTAGAATAGTAGCCATCAACAAGAGTGAAATAAGGCCATCAGCAGCAACACGGATGGTCCTAGAGATCTTCACACTAAGTGAGATAAGCCAGACAGAGAAAGACAGATATCGTATAACATCACTTACATGTGGACTCAAACAGATAAACTTATAAACAAAACAGAAATAGACTCACAGACACAGAAAACACACCCACAGTTACCAAGGAGGAATGGGGCGGTGGGAGGGGGAAGATTGGGAGTGATAAATTAGGAGTATGGGATGAATAGACACACACTGCTATATATTAAATAGATAAACAACAAGGACCTCCTGTATAGCACAGGGAAGTACATTCAACGTTTTATAATTTATAAAAGAACTTTAAAAATAGGTATGTATCATACATACAACCGAATCACTTTCCTGTGCGTGTGAAACGAGCACATATTGTACATCAACTATACTTCAATTTTTTAAAAAAGTTATGCCCCTAAGTTGGTCCCCTTTAAACATCACTTTTGCTGACAGCCTTACCCAGGGTCTAATTTTTCTGAAGGAAAAAAGCTGGAGGATCTGGATGTGACAGAGAGCAGTTCTTCTCAAATTGAATATGCATATCACCTGGGGGTTATTTAAATAGGAATTCTGATTAAGTAGATCTGGGTAGGGCTTGCTAACAAGCTCCCAGGTGAAGCCAATGCTTCTGGTTTGGAGAACCCACCCTGAAGAACATGGACATTAACAAGACGGAGCCCAGTTCCTAGAAGATGTTGAACACTTGTGCTCCTGGGAATCTGAGCTTACAACATAAGGCCTGTTCCTAAGGTTTCCTTAAAGGTCAGCAGAGGCCCTCTTTCCAGCTGTGAATACTGACAAATACCTCCTTCCCTCTCCTGGGGCAACCACTGAGAATATGCTGCAAATTTTTTTTTTCCAGTGGAGTTATCAGAGTCTGTACCCAACTATGTGTCTATTCATTGGAAGAACTGATGCTAAAGCTCCAATACTTTGGCCACCTGATGCAAAGAGCCAACTCATTTGAAAAGACCCCGATGTTGGGAAAGATTGAAGGCAAAAGAAGAAGAGGACCGCAGAGGATGAGTTGGTTAGATAGCATCACTCAGTGGACATGAGTCTGAGCAAACTCCAGGAGATAGTGGGGGACAGAAAAGCCTGGTATGCTGCAGTTCATCGGGTCCCAAAGAGACACGACTTAACGGCTGAACAACAGGCACCGTGTATCCACAGCTCAGTTGTTTCTTATGAAATCAGTCCGAATACAACCAAGAAAGGCATTGATTATTCCCTAGAGCCATCGTCTCTCCGGCCACATGGTTCACATTATACAAGGACACTATCCCAATTTTATTAACCTCAGCCCACACTTCAGCCTTGCTTCCACTGGAAGTTAATTATATACTGCTGCAGTTTCTAAGTCACGTCACTTAGGGTTGCCCAAATCTTTTTCCAGGAAAAAAAGCTTGATGAGAGTGTGGAAGCTAGGTTTCTTAACTTCAGTTATAATGCAAAAGGCAAGTAAATCAAGAGGCCCTGCATTCATAATTTGCAGATATACTGGAGTTTAGGGGTCACGGATTAAACTGAACCTACCAGGCCAAGATTGGGGTGACCTGTTCAACACGGCAACATTTAAGGTGAACTGGGAGAGTTTGTTACATCATGGGAAATGCCTATATTCTGAGAAGTGACTCTGCAAGTTGTGAAGACAGTCTAGCCACGGCTGTGTTAGAAGTTTGAGAACTACACAAGGAAGATAAGAAGAAAAACTCTACATGATAAACTCAACTGAGTGGTTAAGTTTGAGTAAAAAGATAGGATATGAATATTTTTCTTATTATATTCTGTGCTTTCAAACTTTTCTGTAAAGAGTATTTATCGACATTGCATTGAAAAAAAAAACCTTGACTCTAAAAATCAACTCAGTTGAGAGTGCCTGTCTTCTGATTCGCTAAACACTTCGCTAACACTGAAAGTGTTATTTCTTTTTGTTCTATTCCTTTGGTTTCTGTTTTGCCTTTCCTGCATATACAGGGTTGAAGACTCTATGAACCTGCTGA
This sequence comes from Neotragus pygmaeus, assembly GCA_006410875.1. Lineage (NCBI taxonomy): Eukaryota > Metazoa > Chordata > Mammalia > Artiodactyla > Bovidae > Neotragus > Neotragus pygmaeus. The sequence goes on from SJYV01002568.1 coordinate 375,493, forward strand.
GAGCCACCTATGTATTCTGAAACCACCATGAAAGCAGGGACGGCTTGGGTCTCTCCCTCCATTAAGCTCATGTTAATTTTCCAAGGGTAATGAGGAAATACTCTCTTGGCCTCAAAGAATAGTGTGGCCCAGCCCTGCATGAGGCAGGGCTTCCTAAGAGGCAGTAACCATCTCACAGAGAGACATGAGGAGTCTTGGGCACCCTTCAGGATCCTGGGGTGCACACCTGACTCCTCTTTCCTCAGGACTCAATGCCCCAGCCCAGCTGATCCCTCTCACATAATACTCCATCACGGGTGGCTCTTCCCCAGACCCCACAGGTACAACTGCAGTTCACACAGGTTTTTACTATTCTTTCCTTGACTGGGGTGCTTCCTCCTTGCCTCAGTCCTGTTTCCTCCACCACCTTCCAGAACGACATATTTTTCTAAAACAAAATATGACCACGTCCCCTACTTAAACAAAGCTTTGAGGATGCAAATGTCAGCTAGAACATTAGAGGTGCTTTCCTTGGGCCTGTCTGATATCTCCATTCTGACTTCTGCTCTGGAGCACTAAATGCCCAGCCAGGGAGAACCACCCTCCAACCATCTCCCCAGACCTGCCCGACCCGTGCTTGCCCCCCAAGCCTTTGCTCCTTCACTCCACCGGTCTTTCCTTCTTTTCCAGGAAGCCCTCCCTGATACATCTGTACACATCCCGATTCCCTAAGAGGGCAAGCTTGACGGGCTGTTAGGCTCTGCTTGGGTGAGAGCCCCCCATATCTAAGTGCTCACCTGTTGTGTGGGATTTCAAGCTGATTGCCTCCATTTCACAGGAGACAGGCCCCTCTTGAGAGTCAGGGCTTTCTCACATAGTTGGGGAGTCTCCCCACATGAGAGGCCTGGACTGGATTTCCCGGGATACTCCTTGACAAAGCTCATCAGGCGTGGGCGCAGACCTGTCTCCCCAGTACCTATCTCAAAAAAAGGACTGGCTCCTTCCTGGCCCCTCCTCCAAACAGCTCGATGACCCACAACTCATCCGAGCGGAGCCGGCTCTAGCAGGAGAGACTTGAGACTGATTAGCCGAGTCCGTTGCAACGTCAGGTCCGGGCGCAGAGCCTCCTTAGAGGGGCGTTGCCGGCTGGGCGCGCTTGGTAAGGGCAGAGAAAGGGCCGGGAAGAGGCAGACGCGGAAAGGAGGAAGGGGTCTTTTTCAGCCCAGACGTCGGGTCTTCGCTGGAGCGCACTGCGGGGCGTCTCCTCCCGGGGAAGCACGAGGCCTGCCCCAAACAGGGCCCCAGCGATCTTGCGGGGCTGCCTCAGGTCCTCGCTGCTGGGTTCTTGTGCAGCTTTGTCCTGGGATCGTGTCCCTCCACACACGTGGGGGAAGGGATGTCTGGCCCCAACCTGCCATTGCAGCCTCCCCTCCCTTCTCTACAGTCTCCAAAACCTGCTCTCCAGGAGGCGACTCTGCATGCCCTAAGCAGTCAGGCAAGGTCTCGGCCAGAGCTCTTTCCCTCTTGCTGCTCCCGCCTGCTTGCCAAGTCATCTGTTAAACTCCACCTTCTGTAAAACTCTCACTCGTAGTTCAGGACTCCAGCCCAGAGGCTTTCTTACCTCCCTCCCCACCCCATCCCGCGAGGGACTCCCCAAGCTCCCGGTCCCAAAGACTAATATCAACTGGCCCACTCGAGACCAGCACGCAAGCGGCGACCCTGAGCTCATCTGGGAAGACAGTGGTTCACCCGCTGGATGCCTACCATCCTGCTGGCACGGTGGTGGCGATTAATGAGTGGGCTGGGAGATCAGCTGCAGGCACAGGCCGGCCACGCCCTCTGGACCCCTACAATGAATATAGTATACCCATTAAGAAATAGGAGGTGATCTCTAAGAAGTGAAATTAAAATAAAGATCTTCAAGACCAGTAGAAAAAGGAAGCAAATTGCAGAACTGTCATTTAGTGGATGCATTTTATGTTTTTGTAAGTGCGTATCCGTAAGAGTAGACTTGGATAAATGCACAGACAGTTTTGTAATGATGTTTACCCAGTTGAGGCCAGTAATTATCTCCAGAGGGGGACAAAGGTGAAGCTGAGGCAGGTGGAAGGGAGATTTTCACATTTTGGTCTGAATTTTTCTGTATCATTTAAATTCTGTAAACAGAATAAATAGACCACCAGAAAGAATACAACCAGAATATATACCAGAATAAATACAAACTTGCACACAAGTTCTATCATAAGGGGGAGGGGGAGTTTTCTGTTTCTGAAGATCTTCGCTGAGCCCATAGCCAGGCCTGGGACCTTCTCAGTCTTCTGAGAATGGCAACCATCCTCCTGGGAGCCTTAATTGCCCCAAATGTTTTCTTTAATCAGTATAATTAGCAGAGCATCAATTAGACTGAAAGGCTCCTGCAGCAGCCACTTCCATTTTGCTGACCCTCACAGCCCTTTCAGTGACTCAACTCCCCTCCATGGCTCTGTATTTCCTTTTGTGACTGAAGATAACTGTGGGCAAACTCTGGAGCCTACTGATTTGCTAGGGTTTGGTTCTTGCCTGCTGTTTCATCTCTTTTGGAAACTTTTTATTTTATATTGGGGTATGGCCAATTAACAGTGTTGTGATGGTTTCAGGTGAACAGCGAAGGGACTCAGCCATATGTATACACAATACACACACACGTATCCATTCTCCCAACTCCCCTCCCATCCAGCCTGCCACATAGCATTAAGCAGAGTTCCATGTGTGTGCTTGTTAGTTATCCACTTTAAATCTCTTCATCTTTCTTAAGTGGCTCCTTGGTGGCTCCAGCTTGAATACTACTCTTTCTCCTGAATCTGCATTTCCTGTTTTGCAGTTCATTGACAAATTCCACTGTCCACCTGTCACTAAAGCCAGAAAATCTATTGGTTATCTTTGCCCCCCACACTCACACCCAGTCAACCATTACACCCTTTAGAACTGACTCCTAAATGTCTCTCGAGTCTACCCCTCTTTCTCTAACCCCACTGCCGGCCAGTGCATTATTGCGTCTTACCTGGATTTTTGCTCACATTTTACTACTCCATTCGCCCCCCAAATGCCACAGAAATCTTTCTAAAAAACAAATCTGACCACGTCCCTCACAGCTTAAAATATTACTGGTATCCAGTACCGTACTGAATAGAGTCCACGCCCCTTAACATGGTGGACGAAGCCCAGTGTCACCTGGCCTAGGCCACGAGGTCTCTGCACACATCCAGGCAGTTACCATTCCCCTCGCGCTTCATAGCTCTGCCTTTGCCCACTGAGCTTTCCTGCTGGAAGTCTTCTGTGCACACCTGTTGATTTTTTTTCTTTCCCTGTATCCACTGCTATTTCTTTTGCTACCTGCAACCCATGAACCATCTGCATGGCTTCTCAATCCAGGTGTATCCCATATGGCTGACTCCAGGTCCCCTCTTCCTCACTTAAGGCAAAGCCAGATCATTTAATATCTCTCTTCTTGGAATTTGAATTTTAAACATCATAAGATCCTTGAAGAGTTAGTCCATTTCTGGCTCAGTCCTGCTTCCTGAGATTAATCCTCCAGTTTTCCTGTGATTCTAGTTGTTCTTTAGACAAGTTTCCAGTCAGTTCCTTTTTCCTAAGCTAGCCAATTTTCTGCTGCTTTTAATCAAAGAACTCCCAATGAACTCAGCCCTTCTGCATCAGAGAAACTCTTACTTATCCTTCAGAATCCAAACTAAATATCCATTTACTCATTCGACAAGTATTTACTGAGAATATGCTGTGAATTGGGCACTATGCTGGCTGCTGGAGATATAATATTAAACAGGTATGCTCCTTGGCCATATGGACCTCAAAATATCTCCAACTGAACAACTTTTTTGGAAAAGGAACTTTAGGTGCAGGATAGAGTTAATTATATGACTCCATTCTGGCACCCTACCAGTATTGGTATGGACAATCACTTAATTACCTCATATCTGCATCCCTCAATCATCCCACAGGGAAACTCTACTGTGTTGAGATTAAAATTCAGAGGTGCAAGTGTGGAAGCAAGGAGACCAGTTTGGGGGCTGTTGCAATAATCCAGGGGGCAGTTGATGGTGGTTTGAAACACAGATGAATATGTCCCTCTACCAGGAACTCTTAAGTATAAACAAGATCAAAGCCTAAGAGAAGTACAGCAGGAGCTCCCCAAACTAACGAACAAGTCATTGATAATGGGATACAAGTCACTGATAATCAGAGAAGAGTGGATTAAAACAATTATATGACACTGTGTCTGTTTTTCTGGCAAAAATTATGGCCAGAGACTGCCAAGTTTCGGGGGGATATGCAGATTTAAAAATTCTCTTTCGCTATTTATAAGAACGTAGAATTGAGAAGTGATGTAACACTGCCGACTCAAGTTAAGTATACACATAACCTGGACTTCCCAGGTGGTACTAGTGATAAAGAACCCACCTGCCAATGCAGGAGACACAGGAGATGTGGGTTTGATCCCTGAGTTCGGAAGATACCCTGGAGAAGAAAATGGCAACCCACTTCAGTATTTTGCCTGGTAAATTCCATGGAGAGGGGAGCTTGGTGGGCTACAGTCCATGGGTTTGCAAAGAGTCTGACACGACTGAGATAGCACAGCTATACACATACTCATGACCCAGCAATTCAGCACCCTGTTAAATATTCCAGAAAATTTCCACACAGGTTCTTAAGGGAATGGGTAGGAAAGTGTTCACTGAGGCAGCAAGGAGGTGAAAGCAGAGTAGGCCTCCATAATTTGGATAGTGGATGGGTAAAACTTGTATCAGGTTTTGTGAAAAGCACTTAATATGCCTTATCTCATCTTTTCTTCAAAATAACCCTAAGACTGGGACTTTTAACAGTATCCTGTTTTACAAACGATAAAACGGAAACTATCCTTCCATACGCAAACCGTCGTTTATTTTCTGGTTCACTCTCCTTAGTGTTCGAACGAAGACACTGGGGTGCAGGGGCTCAGCAGAGTGCCAAGTTTCCCAGCAGAGGGGATCCCGCTCCCTGGCCCCGGGAGCTTTCCTGTCTGGGCCTTCAGCACCGCGGACAGCGCCAGCGGGGCAGGGCTGGGCGGGGCGTCCTCAAATACGTCAAGACGCGTGGTCTCCCAGGCGCTCAGCCCACGTCGCCGCGTCTCGTGACCCAGGTAATTGGTACCTTGCTCTAGGCATCATCTGCTCGCAGCCCCCTGACCCGCAGCCCCTGGATCGCGCTGCCGCGCCGACCCCCGCCGGCCGGGTGAGCGCGGCGGCCCCTCCCCTCCAGGTCCCCGCGCCTCCTCCCCGCTCGCTCTCTCCCTCCCCTCTGCGCCTCTCTCCCGGGGCCTGGGGCGCCGCAGCCCGGAGCCGGGGCCCGTGAGGCGGGAGCAGTGAGCGTGACCTCGGCCCTATCTTTGGCTGGCCGCGGCCTCCCCAAGGCCACCCCCCAGCCCTTCGCGTTCATCCGACCCTGCGAGTGCAGTTCTTGGGAAACGTTTTGCGTAAAGGAGCGAAGCTCTCCCGGTGGGGTTTCAGACATCAGCGTGGGGTCTCTACCCCAAGGCTGCAGCTGTCCACGCCTTTCGTGGCCTGGGGAGGGGCCTGCTGCCCTTCCCCTCCTGAGGAGCCTGGGCGTGGAGAACAGCGCTGGGGATGGGGATGGTTTAGCGTTATGTGCTTGGTGGGACAGGCAGGCAGCTTCGAAGTCTCAGGACCTCGTGGGGGGGAGGCGGGAGGTGGGCATGGCCCTTACATACGGCTTTAATCGCGGTTCTGCTCACAAATGGGGAACCCGAGGCCCTGAGAGAGGCAAGACTGGCCTGAGGTGGCAGCCAGCCTGAGAACTGCTTCTCCATCTCTCAGGGAAATGTGAGGGATGAGATGAGGTCCCAGCAGGGTCCCAGGATGCCCGTCCCTGCCTCCCCTCCCCACATATCCTGTAGCATATTAGGACAGGCCCCTCTTACCTCTGTCCTTTTCCCGCCCCTGGGCTTTCGCTCAGGCCCTCCATCTCTGCCAAGGAAATAAGCACACCCCCTTTCTACCCTGCTTCCTACCACAGGGCCTGCCTCCTTGACCTTCTCTTGGGTTCATTAAACTAAGGTTGGGACTTGTTCCTGAGAAAAGGCCCCCCAGATCCCAGGACAGGGCGCCATAGTGGGCCGACAGGAGCGTGAGTCTAGGCTCTGCTGCTGCCCAGCTTCAGGGTCTGGGGAAGGATCTGTTAACCGATCTCTACAATGGGCGTCTTGCAGAGCAGTCCTCAGCAGGGCAGCCCAGGTAGGGGCTTATGTGAGAGAGGCTTGGTGGCCAGGGATTCTGCAGTTGTTATGCTTCTGGGGGTGGGCATGGGGATGGTCCTGACTCTGTCCTTAGGGAGGAGACCACCAAGGCCTGTCCAGAGCAACCTGCCTGCTAGTCCACTGGAGGCTGAGCTGGGCCCTTCCCTTTCACCTGAGTGGGCAGGGCAGGCTGGGACTTTGGCTGCAGATACTGAGGCTGACTCTTTGCCCAGAACCTCCAGGGCTCCTGCATCCCCGAGCCCTGCTGGGGCTGGGGCAGGGGTGGTTGGCTGGCTGCCCTCCTGTCGGGCTGGGTGAAGGCCACTGCAAGGTGCAGTGGCTTCCCAGATCACTCAGTGTTTGTAAAACGCAGTGTTCCTGGCCTGGGCCAGCAGGACACAGGCAGCCCCCCCACCCCGCCGCCCCAAGCCATCCCATTTCCCAGTGGGAGTGGTTGCCGGCAGGGAGCAGCTGTGTTTGCATCATGGCTGGGCAGTGAGGGGGGCACGGGCCCTGGAACCACAGGGCCCCACCACTCGCCAGCTGAGCCTCCCTGTGCCTCTGTTTCTGTGTTTGTGAAATGGGATGATGGAAGTGCCTGCCTCTTGAGACTGTTGAAAGGGATAGAGGAGCACAGTGCCTGCCCCCAGGTCAGTGCGCGGGCACTGTGCTCTTATTCACGTTCTCACAATGCGTGTCTTGCTGTCAGGCTTTCTTGCCTTAGGATGCGGATCTTAGAGTTTCCCCATTGGGTTGTTTAGAGTCCTCTGATGTTCCAGGCCAGTAGGGCCTAGCCCCTATGGCCGTCTGGGCAGGGGCAGCAACCCTGTATTTGCCCAGGTCTCAGGGGCTGTTAGAGATTGAGAAGGAGTTGGTACCCTGACCCTCTGACTGCAGATCTCAGACCTTGAGACCCCAGCCAACACCTGGAGGGTGCCATTCCAGGAAGAGCCAGCCCCTGGCAACCCTCACTAAAGCCTAGTGTCACTGGGCTGGTGGGGCTGGACAGGCCGCTGAGTGTGTGGAAAGGAACCTTCCAGCACTTGGGACTCAGGTTCCAGCTGAACCCATCTCCTTCCTCCCTGCAGTGCAATACAGTTTTGCTTTTAAGTTTTCCTTTGTTTGGACTTGCTGCTGGTTGCCCTGAGGAGCCCACTGTCCCTCACTCAAGGAGACCACCCTCCCCTTCCCTCTGCCTCCTGTAAGTTTGGAGGGAAAAGGGGAGGAGATGGGCCAGGAGGGCTGTGCCCTGCCCTGCCTTGGAACATGACTCCTTGTAAAACAGAAGGTCCAGCCAGCTATTTCTGGAGNCCTCCCCTTCCCTCTGCCTCCTGTAAGTTTGGAGGGAAAAGGGGAGGAGATGGGCCAGGAGGGCTGTGCCCTGCCCTGCCTTGGAACATGACTCCTTGTAAAACAGAAGGTCCAGCCAGCTATTTCTGGAGACTTGGTTGAACTGGTGGGGAGGGGGCGTGCCCTGTGGGCTGGGCACACCTGGCCTCAGGGCGTTGACTTCCGGCTAAGCCTAGGCAGGGAGGTACACTTTCTGGGACTGAGTTATGCAAGGGGAAGCCAGCCCTCTTGCCTGCATGGCCCCTGGTGGGGTGGCTCTGATGCTGCACCCCACTCGCAGGCTGGGATTCTCTGGTCAGACGGGCATCAGCAAGTGTTCAGAGGGAGCTCTTCTGTTCGGGCAGTGCTGGGGAAGAGAAGGGTGCTCTGCTTACAGTTGTTTTGGGGGGTATTATGAAGGAACAGAGATTCTAAGAGAAGGCTCTTCTCTTAGAATGCCTGTCTTCTGTGGGGGCGGGGCGGAAGGAAAGCCCCCACCCCATATAGACATAGACTCCTGAAAGCCCATTGTTCATGCATTTTTCCTGGGGAAGAGCAGGTGGCTTAGTGGGGTCAGGGAAGTCACTTGTCACTTTTGGTCACAATGACCAGAGATCCAGCGGTGCCATGGGCCTTGAGATAGCACAGCTCAGCCAGACCCCTTTCTTCTGGCGTCTTCCTGACCGGGCATGGTGCACGCAGTCCTTGAAGGACTTCCGTGCCCGAGTTCCAGGGTGACTAGGGCTGGCCGACTGTCCCTCTCTCTCTGTCTTGTACTGCCTAGCGCAGGGTCACCTGCCCAGGAGGCCCACTAAATGCCATGTGAATGGACAAGTGGCTGCCGGAGTCTCCTTCCGTCTGGTCCTGTGGTTGATGCTTCTCTTTTATTGCCTGTGTCCAGGATGAGTCAGCTGAGGCTGCTGCCATCCCGGCTTGGGACACAGGCCTCAAGGCTCCTGGCCCCACGTGGAGTCCAGACATTCAGCTGGTGCAGCAGGTCGTCTGGGCCACCAGCTTCCTTCGCAAGCAGCGGAGTTGGAGGAGGTTCCAGTTATATGGAGGAGATGTACTTTGCCTGGTTGGAAAACCCCCAGAGTGTCCACAAGGTCGGCACCCTTCTATGCGGGAGAGAAGGTCCTGAGGCCGGGCTGTGGCGGGGGCAGTGGGGAGAAGCAGCTTGGCTGCTGAGTGACCCTGGGTAGTTTCTTTGCCTCTCAGGTCCACCATTGTCTTTGTGAAAGAGCTGGTCCTCATATTAGGTGAGGAAAGCTCATTGCTTTGCTGGTGCTGAACCAGCCAGTGTTGAGATGCCCAGATGATGCCCTGCTCAGACCCACTTCCCCTCTGTCATGCCATACTATGTCCAGGTGGCCCCTTGTTCTGTGGTTAGGAGCATGAATGTTATATATATATATATATATATATATATATATATATATACTGAGCTGGTGAAATAAGTACACACTGATGGTAAAAAATAATAATAATGAAAATGAAAAAATAAAATCAGTTGCCAGGGCAAAAGTAAAAAGTGAAGCTGCTCTCTCTCCATTCACAGTCCTCAGAGGAAAGTAATATATTCACATGATTCAAAACGAAAAGTATTAAGTTCTACAGTGAAAAACCTTCCTCCCATTCCATCTGCTCAACTCCTACCTGTCTGGTCCCCAGTCTATTCTTAATTTCTTCTGTATCTATTCAGATTTTCTTTAGATAAACTTATTGCAAACATAATTCTGGATTTCCCCCACCTTTACACACAAAAATGGCATGTAATGTCCACTGTTTGGGCGCAGGCTTTTTTCATTCAGTGTGCCTCGCTACGATTCTCAGCGTCAGCACCTGAGGAGCCCCGCTGTCTCCCCCAGCTGTGTAGTAGCCCACTGTTTGGATGGACGGGCCGCATCCATCCCCAGGCACGGGCATCTGGCTCAATTCCAGTCTCTGGCCGCTGTGCCTGGCGCTGTACCGCATCGCCGTCTGCACCCATCACCTCGAGTGTGTGCAGGTCACTATGGGATAAACTCCACAAAGCGCAGTTGTTGGGTCAGAGGGCATCTGTGTGCGTAGCTGTGACGGACGTTGCCCAGTTGCTTCCCGCAGGGAGCGCGCCACCTTACCCTCCCACCGGTGCTGTGTGGGAGGATGCCAGGGAAAGCGCGTCTCCTGTGTGTTCTGCTGGGCCACGGAGGTGCCGGTGCATTTGTCCGTCTGCTTTTTGTTTCTGCCCAAAGAGTCGCAAACCATACATCCTCTTCTGCTTTGTTCCTTTACAGCGTATCTTGGTGATATTCTACATCCATAATAATAGATGCATCTTTCTTAAAAAATACTACATGATTTTCCAGAATCTAAATTTAGCATTTATTTAAATGGTTTCTTGTTGATCACCACTTAGATTGCTTTTATGCTGCCATTTTTATAAACTGTCCTGTGGGGAACATCCTTGTTCCTGTAGGCACACCTGTCCAAGTACATCTGTAGAATAAATTGTGGGCAGCAGAATTTCTGGTTCAAAAGATACATACATTGAAAGTGTTGAGGACCTGCCTGCCACATTGCCCTCTACAAAGGCTGCCTCTAACCCCAGTGTGTGAGGGTATGTTTCCCCCAGGGATAGAAGTCTCTTTCACACCTGAAGCCCCTTGAACACAACTTATAACTCCCCTGCCAACCCTCTACCAAGCTGGGTCCTGGAGAGATCTGACTCTGGATGGGAGCCTGGGCTGGTTGAGAGGGATCCCTGGACAGGGTCTTAGGAAGGTCCTGAGAGCTATAGTGAGGAAGGAAGACCGTGTCTCCTGGGGTCCCAGTCTGGGCCACACTCAACTACTCTCAGTCCCTAACTTAGCTGTTTTCTTGTTTCTGCCCCCATCCAGTCCTGGGACAGCTTCTTCCGGAAAGCCAGTGAGGAAGCCTCTTACAGCCTGGCTCAGCCCCAGGGTTCTGTCGTCTTTGAAGGCAGGCCAGCAGCATCCAGCCGGACCGAGACCAGTAAACTGGTGGAAGACCACCTGGCTGTGCAGTCTCTGATCCGGGCCTACCAGGTGAGCGACTGGAGGGCGCAGGCTCCTGGGTGTGGCAGGCGCTAATGACGAGGAGACTGGCCCAGCTCCACGCCTCCTCAGAGCCCTTCTCTGAGCCCTCTGCGGGTGGCTCTGACCCCTGCTCCTGCTCTTTGCCACATTACCATTCACATCACTTGCCATCTCCCTTCGTTTTTTGTGCAGACTGGTTTGTTTGTCGTCTTTCTCATGGAGTATTACCTATCTCCCACACCACTGTGCCCCAGTACCTGGAGGGGTACTGAGTGGGTGATCAGTTTCAGTGAGTGTTAAATGAAAGGTGAATACGTTGATCCTTGTTAATGTCCATTTTCTCCTCTTGACTGGGCATTCCAAGAGGACAGGGCTGATGTCCAGCAGGTGCGTAACTAGTGTTTGCGGAGTGAATGAATGAATGAATAAAGGAATGAGTAGTTCATTGAGCAGCTCTCCCACCCATCAGCTGCTCTGTCCTGGAGACTTAGGCTCCCTGTGGCTGAGTTCCCAGGCTCGGCCCCCGCTGTGTCAGAGTCCTGATGATATTCCCTATTCTTGGTCTTGACTCAACAGTACTAATTGGAGGGCTGTTCTGGGTGTTCACACCATAACAATGTAATCATTTAGGATCTCTCTGGGAATCGGTGGCAGAAGGTATTTCATAAGAGAAACTTGTCCTGAAGACATGCGGAAGGAAGGGTGAGGGCATCCTGGGAGAGATGGAGTGGGAGGGTGCCACACAAGCTGCTGCAGGACTCGGGGGAGAGGGAGGCCTTGGCACCTGGAAAGGGCGCCTTGCCTCTGAATGAGGCTCTCCGCGTGGGTTGCCAGCTGCCCACCCAGGGTGTGCCAGCTGTGCTGGGTGGAAGAGGGACGGTGCACAGGATCGGGCTCCCCTGAGGGCCTCAGGACCCATGGATCGTGGGCCACTTGGGAGCAAAACAGCATCGGTGGTGATGATGTTTGTCTTGGCTGGCTAATAGGCAGGAAGCGATCTAACTGCTGACTTTGAAAAAGAAGGACAAGGAACATAAAACTTTATATGAAATACAAGGTATCATTCAGAGTGCGGCCCGAGGGCCTTATCTTCCAAGCAGAGTCTCAGTTCTGCAGCGGGTCTTTGGTCTTTCGTTGTCTAAGATCACAGCACCAGGGTCCTTCTAGCAGGTTGGTCTCTGGATTCAGAAAGGTTACCTTGTGCTGGCTTGATAAGAAGCTGCCTGATGCTGAGTACTTACGGGGTGGGCTGCAGCACCTCACAAGCCAACTCAGGGCTGAGCTCCGGTTTGGCTTGCCTGCGTACACTACTGAAAAAAAACCCCAAGCTACTGCTTATTTGCAAACATATAGAATGTAGAAGAGTCATGTCTCAAACCCTCAAGCCCATCATTACAGTGCTGCTTTTGATTCATCTTACCCACCTCCGGCTCCACTCACAGGCCACTGATTATTCTGAAGCAAATCCCAGATGTTTCATTTCATTCATTGAATGTTTCAGGATGTATTTCCAGAGATAAAGTCTCCTTTAAAAATTTACAAATATACACAATAGCATCATCACTGCTAAAAACAGTAGTAATCTTTAATGTCATTAAATACCCAGTTGGTATTCATCTGTGCCTGTTTGTCCTAGGATTTCTTTTTTCTGCTTATTTGAATCGAGATTGAAATAAAGCCACAGGTTGTGATGTTGACATGGCTCTTCAGCTCTTGTAGCCTGCTCTGCAGGTTCTTCTCCATTTCTTTCTGTGTTCCTTGTTTGTCCTGTAGAGTTTTCTTGAGTCTGGATGTTACTGATTGCATCCACATGGTCTCACTTTATCTCATCCTTTGTCCCATGTAATTTCTGTAAAGTGGTTGTTATATCTAGCTGCTTGACCCAACATAGATTTGATTTCTTTGTTGCAAAATCAGCTTCCTGGTGGTGATGGCACTTCATCAGTTAGTAGCTAAGGATAATTATTTCCTGGATGCATTAAGTCATTAGGAGCGATAAAAGTGGTGACAGTCTAATTCTGTCTTTGTTTGGTACCTGAAATGTTTCCATGGGGAGAAGCTTTCCTTTGTTAGCTTGTTTAGCCTCAGGTACAAATTGTGTAGGGATGGTAGGGTCAGTCCTTGAATTTTTTTCCTTTTATTGATGGATTTTCAAAATTGTGATTTGGTTCCCTAGCACATCTTCCGAATATGGCAAATAAGGGCTTTTCTTCTTTTTCATAGTATGATATGAATGCTTGAATTTAACACATTTGATGAATTTCAGTCTGCTACAAAGATGCTCTTTGTTGTTGCTCAAAATGTGTCCTTATTCCCAGCCTCAGCGGTGTTTGGTAGGAGAAGATGATTTGAGCTCATCTTGTACATTTCTAATAAGCCAGTTCTCCAGGGAGTGAGGGAGTATTTGCTGTTATTGGTTTGGACGTGACTTTTGGGTTCTTTTGATGGTTAGAGACAGGAAATATGTATTTTTTTAAAGATACCATACTTTATAGGTTTGTACTGATGCCTCTATACACGTCAAATATAGGACTTAGGGTTTGTCTTTGACCTCGTCAATCTTATATCACCATCTCCTTTTAAAAATATCAAAAATAGAGGTTCTCAAAGACGCAATACAATGACGTATTTGATTTTTCTCATAATCCATACATGACAAGCTAAGGATACAATTCTAGTACTACCACTGCTGGTTGGTAATATAAATGAATTTATGATCTTTTTATTTCTGCAGTCCTGTTTGCCTTTGGGGAGCATTCTGCTAGTCAATTGGAATAGTTCCTCTCTATGGAATAGTTATGCCACAAAATGGATGCATTAATTCATTTATCTTACTTTCAATATTTAAAACTTAATTTTGGGCCTCTGAGGGAGAGGGAGAGGGTGGGATGATTTGAGAGAATGGCATTGAAGCATGTATACTATCATGTAAGAAACGAGGCGCCGGTCTATGTTCGATGCAGGATGCAGGATGCTTGGGGCTGGTGCACAGGGATGATCCAGAGAGACGATGTGGGGTGGGAGGTGGGAGGGGGATTCAGGATTGGGAGCTCGTGTACACCTGTGGTGGATTCATGTCGATGTATGGCAAAACCAATACAGTATTGTAAAGTAGAATAAAGTAAAAATTAAAAATAAATAAAAATGGTTTAAAAAAACCTTAATTTTGTTTATTTATTTATTTATTTTTAAATTGAAGGATAATTGCTTTACAGACTTCTTAATTTTGTTTTATAGTGATATAATATATTTATAAGATTCCAAAGGCAAGATATAGTCCTAAAAGTCTAGCTTCCAGCCCTGCCCCTCTGCCCTATCCTGTCCTTTCCCTGTGGGTAATAACTTTTCTTATTTTTTGGTTTTATTATTTTACTACATATTGTTCTAATGCCCACATTTATTTGTAGACATTCAAATAGATACAAATATATGCATTACTTTTGTCTTTCCTTTCTTAGATAACAGGTAGTTTATCACAAACATTTTTATATAATTTGCTTTTTTGCTTAAGAATATTTTGTGGAGACAGTCTCATTGTAGCAGTTAGGAATTTTCCTCATTCCTTTGAGCAACTCTGTGCCTGCATGAGTTTCCCATATCCATTTGTCAGTCTCCTGCTGATGGACATTTGGGAAGTTTTTAGAATTTTGCAATTACTGATAGTACCATAGTAATTATTTTTGTGTATGCGTTCTTTCTGTTTCTGAAAGCTGCACGATGTACTTTTAAACCGAGTTGAGCTCCTGCCACCTCAGTTGCTGTGCTGGGGCTTCACAGGCCTGCAGGGCCTGGGTGCTGGGCATGTGGAAACTTGAAATTCTGAAGCCAGAATTGAGAGGCCCGGAGTCTCAGTCTTGGCGGGGGTCTGCCTGGCTGTGCTCCACTCTGCCTTGGCCTTTTCTCCTCTCCAGATCCGGGGCCACCATGTGGCCCAGCTGGACCCCCTGGGCATTCTGGATGCGGACCTGGACTCCTTCGTGCCCTCAGACTTAATCACCACCATCGATAAACTGGGTGAGAGTCGACACCCTCTCCCGTTGCCCTGGCAATGCAAGCCAGCTGATGCCTGTGCCTCGTGACGGGCGCTGAGCCTGCGATCTCAGCCATCAGCCTGAGAGGCTTTCTTCTGACCCTTGCCCATCTCTGTGTCGGGTCCCTGCTAGGGAGGGCTCTCCACCCTCCTCAGCTGGTGCACCCTCTCAGCAAGTTTGAGACACCTGTCCAGGCCCTTCCTTGTGATGGCCAGCTCGGTTCTGACTCTCACGCCCCCTGTCCTGCGGACAGAGGGCCCTTGACCTTTAGGCTGGACCTGGTGGGAGGGTGCTGGGGCACTGGTAGGGGGTCTAGGGATGCAGCTAGGCTCATCTGTGCCTCACCTCCCTCTCTCCTGTCTGCTGCCCGAACTCTGCCCCATGGGCCTCCAGCCTTCTACGACCTGCAGGAGGCTGACCTGGATAAGGAGTTCCAGCTGCCCACAACCACTTTTATTGGAGGCTCCGAAAACACCCTTTCTCTACGGGAGATCATAAGGCGCCTGGAGGTGAGCACGGGCAGGTGTGTCGGGCACACGTGATGAAGCTCTCCAGCGTGCGTTGGAGGGAGGGAGGGAGGGCGCTGCCTTTCCTGTTCCAGACCCTGAGGCTGCCCATCTTCTTCCTGGCTCCTCGTGGCATGCTCCTCTGTCCCTACAGAGCACATACTGCCAGCATATTGGTCTGGAGTTCATGTTCATCAATGATGTGGAGCAGTGCCAGTGGATCCGGCGGAAGTTCGAGACCCCAGGCGTGATGCAGTTCTCCAGCGAGGAGAGGCGGACCCTGCTGGCCCGGCTGGTGCGCTCCATGAGGTCAGGCCCCCAGCACCTCCCTGGGATGCCCCAGTGGCTGGGGGGCCTGCTCCAGGGCTGTCTGAGACATCCCAAGCCCTAGCTGATGAGGAGGTACCTGGCAAGTGAAGGCAGGGCTGGGTGGGGCTCCAGGAAATGACACCAAACGAGGATGGAGGTGACATAAAGATGTCCCTGCGTGGAGTGAGTGTAGCGGGGACTTCCTGCAGGTAGGGCAGAGCTGGACTTCTGTGAAGCTGGGTCTGCCCAGGACCGTGGGGCCCTGGAGGAGCCCCTGGCCCAGCTGCCGGGAATAAAGTGGCTCCCTGAGCAGTGATGTGGGCTGGAATTTGAATTGAGCTGTGAGGAGGTCTTTGGAATATGATGAGAGAGCTCCAGGGCACACGTGTGCTGGAGGGCAGGGAACCGAGAACAGTGGAATGGCTAGCTGCAGCAGCTTGACTGGAAGGGGAAGAGAAGGTGGTTCCTGGGAATGGATGCAGCCAGAGGCCTCTGGTTAAGCTGGGAGGGGCCTCAGCCTCCCCCAGACCTATGCTCCTGGCTGGTGGGGCATCATGGTGTCTGTCTCAGGCCCTGGACCGTGCAGAGAGACGTGACTTCGTAGCTTCCCCATCCTGGCACCCTACTCCAAGCCCTCAGGAAGAGCCCCCACTAGCCCCTGCCCCTCCACCCTTTTCTACCCCTCCCCAAGCAGGTTTGAAGACTTCCTGGCCAGGAAGTGGTCTTCTGAGAAGCGGTTTGGCCTGGAGGGCTGTGAGGTCATGATTCCAGCCCTGAAGACTATCATCGACAAATCAAGTGAGATGGGGATCGAGAACGTCATCCTGGGGATGCCGCATAGGTGGGTCCTCCCTGCCTCAGCCTTGTGCTTCTCCCCTAGGCCTGGCAAGCTGAGATGGATGTGAGGCTTTGAAAGTCAGAGTAAGGGTGTTGTTGGGACCCGGGGGTAGANAGGGAGGGAGGGCGCTGCCTTTCCTGTTCCAGACCCTGAGGCTGCCCATCTTCTTCCTGGCTCCTCGTGGCATGCTCCTCTGTCCCTACAGAGCACATACTGCCAGCATATTGGTCTGGAGTTCATGTTCATCAATGATGTGGAGCAGTGCCAGTGGATCCGGCGGAAGTTCGAGACCCCAGGCGTGATGCAGTTCTCCAGCGAGGAGAGGCGGACCCTGCTGGCCCGGCTGGTGCGCTCCATGAGGTCAGGCCCCCAGCACCTCCCTGGGATGCCCCAGTGGCTGGGGGGCCTGCTCCAGGGCTGTCTGAGACATCCCAAGCCCTAGCTGATGAGGAGGTACCTGGCAAGTGAAGGCAGGGCTGGGTGGGGCTCCAGGAAATGACACCAAACGAGGATGGAGGTGACATAAAGATGTCCCTGCGTGGAGTGAGTGTAGCGGGGACTTCCTGCAGGTAGGGCAGAGCTGGACTTCTGTGAAGCTGGGTCTGCCCAGGACCGTGGGGCCCTGGAGGAGCCCCTGGCCCAGCTGCCGGGAATAAAGTGGCTCCCTGAGCAGTGATGTGGGCTGGAATTTGAATTGAGCTGTGAGGAGGTCTTTGGAATATGATGAGAGAGCTCCAGGGCACACGTGTGCTGGAGGGCAGGGAACCGAGAACAGTGGAATGGCTAGCTGCAGCAGCTTGACTGGAAGGGGAAGAGAAGGTGGTTCCTGGGAATGGATGCAGCCAGAGGCCTCTGGTTAAGCTGGGAGGGGCCTCAGCCTCCCCCAGACCTATGCTCCTGGCTGGTGGGGCATCATGGTGTCTGTCTCAGGCCCTGGACCGTGCAGAGAGACGTGACTTCGTAGCTTCCCCATCCTGGCACCCTACTCCAAGCCCTCAGGAAGAGCCCCCACTAGCCCCTGCCCCTCCACCCTTTTCTACCCCTCCCCAAGCAGGTTTGAAGACTTCCTGGCCAGGAAGTGGTCTTCTGAGAAGCGGTTTGGCCTGGAGGGCTGTGAGGTCATGATTCCAGCCCTGAAGACTATCATCGACAAATCAAGTGAGATGGGGATCGAGAACGTCATCCTGGGGATGCCGCATAGGTGGGTCCTCCCTGCCTCAGCCTTGTGCTTCTCCCCTAGGCCTGGCAAGCTGAGATGGATGTGAGGCTTTGAAAGTCAGAGTAAGGGTGTTGTTGGGACCCGGGGGTAGAGGCAAAGGGGTCTGGAAAGTTCTGAGTCCCTGGGCCCTGGCTTGCTCATCACAGGAAGAGCCGAGCGCGTGGCCAAAGCCTCTGGAACCGGGTTCTCTTGGGTTCAGTTTCTCTCTCACCATGCTGCCGCCATCCCCAGCAATACTGAGACGACAGAAGGGGCTATGCCATCCTGATTGAGGCTCCTGTGGAGTGGCACAGCCCAGAAAAGTGAGGGCAGAGCCTGGACACATGGGCCTGGGTTGGCCTCGCCTGGTGGGAGGTCTCTGGAGGTCAGCTGAATGTCTCTTTCCCTGGCTGCTAGCTGACCACTCAATTCCCTGGGACCTTGATAAAGATTTGGAAGGTTGGCCTGGCCACTGGGCAGTTACCTCTGAGCTGGAGCCTGTGGGATAACGAGGAACATAGCCAAGGCAGCCAGGGGTCCTGCGGAATGGGCAGGGACAGGACATGCTGTCTGTCTGAGGGGCAAAGCCTCGGTATTTCCCATGCCCATTTCCAGCCGCTCACAGCGGGGCCAGTCCCCTACTGCTTCAGCACTGGGGCATCAGGATGGAGTGTGATGAGGGTCCCCCCGCCGTGGGCTGGCCTGCCAGGAGTCCAGGCTTTGTCTCACAGGCTCTATGCCCTGGTGGGAGCAGAGAGGACCCCGTGGTTTCAGGACGGCATGGCTTCAGTAGAACTGTGGGGTGCGGGGTGAGAACAGTGCTGGGCCGTCAGGCAGCTCTGGGACTCTGTGATGGCGCTGCACGGCCTCCTGGCCTGAGGAGGCTTCTTGGGGCCAAGGACTGCCCTCGGCCAAGCCTTCATAGTTGAGAAGGGGCCTCTGAGGCTTGAGGGCTTTCCCCAAAGGGGCTGAGGGGTGTTCATCCGGTTCCTGTATCCACACAGCCCTCCCTCCACAAAACAAGAGAGAAGCCCCCCGGAAGAGGGCTGCCCTTCTGTCACGGGGCCCCATGGGGCTGGAGGTCACGCCAGAGTGTGTGCAGGCCTAGGGCTGGCGTCTGCTGCTGGGCTATGGGAAGCGAGTTCTGAGTCACGCCTTGTGCCTGCCTCAGGCTGGTGTCCACCCCTGTATTGCCCCATAATGGCAAGTTCAGGCTGGACTGGAGAATCCCTGGACCTAGCTGCTTCCCCACAACCCCTCTGGACCCCCCTCCCCACCCACCAGACCTAAGCTCATCTGGACAGGTCCTCTGGTGACTCTTCAGGGCAGAAATGTCACCTCTTCTGTATCCTGCTCCAAGATGCTGCTAGACTGGGCTGGGGAGCCTGTGGGAGCGGTTGCGTTGCGTTAGCAGGTTGGGGTTAAGATTCTGGGTTGGGCTCAGCTTTTGGGTCAGGGAGGGGGTGAGTGGACACTCGGCCATGAGGCTGGGTGGCTCCCTGCTCGTGAAGGCCTCCCGAGCCTGAGGGGTGTGGGTGTCTGCTGGCCCGCTGGAGCTGCTCACATGCCTTGCAGATTGAGACGGGAGCAGAGGGCCGGGCAGTGCCCACGCCGTTCCTGCTGGGTCCTGGGTGGGCGGGGAGCATGGTTATGCTGGGGCGTGTTGAGGGAGGTGGCCTCTGTGCCAGGTGAGAGCTCTGTCCTCTCTGGCCCTAGGGGCAGGCTGAATGTGCTGGCCAACGTTATTCGCAAGGACCTGGAGCAGATCTTCTGCCAGTTTGATCCCAAGCTGGAGGCGGCGGACGAGGTGGGTGCCAAGTGTGGGCACCAGAGCCCCTGGAGAGCTGGATAGTTGGGGGATGGACAGGCATGCAGAAGGGTGGGAGAAAGGCCGGGGGTCAGTGTGAAGCTCCTGAGGTGCTTTGCAGCCAAGTGCTCTGATCTCGGATAACTAGGAGAATCCTTGGATAATCTGGGCCAACCTGCTGTCCAGCCGGGGAAACTGAGGCCCAGAGAGGTGCAGGGGAGCGCCTGAAGTTACTCAGTTCAGCCCATGTGGCTGTGTCTCTGTGCCCAGAGGCCTGCCTGCCTGCCTGTAGGGACTCCTCAATTCGCTTGTTTGCCCAGCAGTGTTGGGAGGTCAGCACAGTTTCCTGTGCCCACTGATGAGCAGAAGGCACAGCTTTCCATCCTCACCCACTTCCTCGTATGTTTATGTGTCATGTAGGCCTCATATCTCATGCTTTTGTGCATGCTGGGCCCTCAGCCATGTTGCCGTCTTCTCTTCCTCTCTCTCGTTCACGTCCTGCCCAGCACCCCGTTTGATAGCTCTCCTGGGCCTCCAGGCAGGACAGCTGTCTGTGCCTCCTCTGTGCTCCCTTTGCCTGAAGAACCGTGTCTGCTCTGGCCTTTTCTGTTCTCTTTCTCTGTGTGTGTGTGTGTGTGCTAATGCTCCTCTGGTTTCCACTGTCTCTTGTTGATGAGCATTGGGTGGTGGGATGAGTGTTTTTGCACACATGTGTGTGCATTTTTAGTGTCTGAGAAATGCAGTGGCTGAAGCTGAGGAGGCAGGGCTGAATTGCCCTCCAAACAGCTTGCAGACAGCAGTGAGTCTGCCTGCTGTGTGCCAGAGTCACAGGCCACGCCCCGCTTCCCCTACTCCATCCACCCTTTCCATCTTTGCCAATGTGATAGGTCCAGAAGTGACTGCGTTTGAACGTATTTCTCTGCTATGAATCTGAATGTCTTCTCACGTTTTTATGCCATGTATTAAACCATGGTTTTAAACCATGCCTTTTCCTGTAAATTCCTTTTCCTGGCTTTTGCTTGTTCTTCCCTGGGGTCTTGGTGAAAAGTGCTTTATGTATTAAAGGAGTTAGCCCTTTGCTTGCATTTGCGTGATAAATGTTTTCCCAGCTTGATTTTTTGCCCCCTAATACTGTGCATTCCTCCCCCTTGACAAGCGTGTTGGATTCTGGCTGTCGTCTCCCTCGTGGCTTCTGAGGCTTGCGTGTTGTTTAGAGAGACTCCTTGCTCTCAGATCATAAAGTGTGTCCTGCTCCCCTGGCTCTGTGTCTGTCTGCTGTTTCCCTGGCTCTGCGTCTTTGTCTGTTGTGCCCATTTTTCTTACTTTGGCGAGAGGGATTTAGTAGGCGTCCTGCTGCAGCGTTTTCCCAGAGGCCCGGCCCGTGGTCTTGACTCCAGTTCAGGGCTGTCCTTCATTTCTCGGCCTTCACTGTCCTGGTTGTCTCCTTCCTAAGGGTGCCTTACCCGTCCCCAACTCCGCCATCGTTCATGCGGAGGGTATGGTTGCTGATAACGTGCAGGGGCTCTGATAAGGGATCACGACCCAGGGAACCCGCCGGCCTTTCTTAGAGCAGCTGGAGGACAGGCAGGGCGTGTGCCAGGGTTGGGAGAGGAAGGCAGGGGTGAGTCAGGGACAGCACGACCTTCCCAGGGAGCAGACTCCAGGGGTCCCAGCCCTGCTGGGGACTTGCACGTCCGGGATGGTGGGGACTTCATCACGGGCCACCTCAACCTTCAGGGTTCTGGAGATGTCAAATATCACCTCGGCATGTACCACGAGCGGATCAATCGAGTCACGAACAGGAACATCACTCTGTCGCTCGTGGCCAACCCCTCCCACCTGGAAGCTGTGGACCCCGTGGTGCAGGGCAAGACGAAGGCGGAGCAGTTCTACCGCGGGGACGCCCAGGGCAAGAAGGTGAGCCCTCCTGGGCCCTGAGGACTGTGGGCTGGGCTCCTGAGGGGTGAGCTCCGAGGGCTAGACTCCAAGGTTCAGGGTTGGGGCTGGGCAGCACAGGCTGGCGCATGGGGGCCCCTCCTGACTGATACCCTGTCCTTCAGGTCATGTCCATCCTGGTCCACGGGGACGCCGCCTTTGCTGGCCAGGGCGTGGTCTATGAGACCTTCCACCTGAGCGACCTGCCCTCTTACACCACCAACGGTACCGTGCACGTTGTCGTCAACAACCAGGTGAGGGCCAAGGCTACATGCTGGCCCTGGCAGCGTTATCTGTTCCTGGATCCAGGCAGCACTCTGAGGAGCAGAGTGGGACAGTCCTGCTTCTAAGCCCAAGCTCTGCCACTTAGCAGAGCGTGACTTCAGCAAGGTGCCCGATCTCTCAGGCCTGGTTTCCTGGTCTGTGGAATTGGGAAGAGTATCCATCTGTGTCTCTGTGTATATCTATCTCTCTGTCCTTTTCTCCCCCATCCCCATGTATGTGCACACACACACACGTATGATAAAGCTGTAGGGACAGAGGAAGATGGGTATAACCAGCACCTACCCCAGAGGCTGCACATATAAAATTAGATGCTGCCTTTAGCTCCATGCAACCCAGTCTTAGAACACAGCTCTCACAGCTTTTGCTTTTGAGGCAACTGTGGTTAATGACAGCTTGTCTTCTGAGCCTATAAAGCCCTGGGTTAACGNGGAGCAGAGTGGGACAGTCCTGCTTCTAAGCCCAAGCTCTGCCACTTAGCAGAGCGTGACTTCAGCAAGGTGCCCGATCTCTCAGGCCTGGTTTCCTGGTCTGTGGAATTGGGAGGAGTATCCATCTGTGTCTCTGTGTATATCTATCTCTCTGTCCTTCTCTCCCCCATCCCCATGTATGTGCACACACACACACATGTATGATAAAGCTGTAGGGACAGAGGAAGATGGGTGTAACCAGCACCTACCCCAGAGGCTGCACATATAAAATTAGATGCTGCCTTTAGCTCCATGTAACCCAGTCTTAGAACACAGCTCTCACAGCTTTTGCTTTTGAGGCAACTGTGGTTAATGACAGCTCGTCTTCTGAGCCTATAAAGCCCTGGGTTAATGACTTTATTTGCATAGTTATTTAAGTCATTTAATCTTCACAGTATAACCCTGTGAGGCAGGAATTTAATGAGCCCTTTTAATCAATGAGGAAACCGAGGCTTTGGGAATTTAAGTGCCTGGCCCAAGGTTGTAGAGTTAGTAATTGGTGAGACTGGGTTTTACCCTAAGTCTTGGGCTAGCTACTCCCACTGTATAAAAATGACTGCAGGAGAAAGAGCGGGTGTGACTCGCCTGGCGCTGCTGCTGTTCCCGTGATTTTAAGGTCACCCGCTGTTACCTGGTCATGTCCCCATCACCTCCCAGCCACACCTGATGGACCTCAAGGCAACGGCACCCCTTCCCCAGCCGCCAGGCCCCGGGCCTTCCAGGCAGCTGTAGCTATCCAGCTCTCAGTGCCTCCTGCTTCTGCAGATCGGCTTCACCACGGACCCCCGGATGGCCCGCTCCTCCCCGTACCCCACCGACGTGGCCCGTGTGGTCAATGCACCCATCTTCCATGTGAACGCAGACGACCCAGAGGCTGTGATATACGTGTGCAGTGTGGCAGCCGAGTGGAGGAACACCTTCAATAAAGACGTCGTGGTAGACCTGGTGGGTATGGGGGCCCTGGCTGGGTGGGCTCGGCTGTCCCTGCTGCGCCAAGCTCTCCAGGGCTGCAGCATCTTCAGCGGTCAGGGCTGGGCAGCACGCTTAGTGCCACTGGGCGCAGTCTCTGCAAAGGCCTGGGGGTGGTCATTTGGTGATGGGTGATTGTGAGGGCTGGTGAGGTTTTAAAGAGTGTGGCCTGCCAGGTGTGCCCCAGTGGGCAGTGACTGTGTCAGCCACACTGCCTGGGCACGGGGTCCCACCCTCTGCCCCTGCAGGTCTGTTACCGCCGGCGTGGCCACAATGAGATGGACGAGCCCATGTTCACGCAGCCTCTCATGTATAAGCAGATCCACAGACAGGCGCCTGTGCTAAAGAAGTACGCAGACAAGCTCATCGCTGAGGGCACAGTCACCCTGCAGGAATTCGAGGTGGGCCCCGTCAGTGCCTCGCTGGAGCCGAGACTCCGAGGGGGCTGCTGATGTGACCAGCCCAGGGCTGGGTGCTGGCGAGTTAAAGAAGTAGCCGGTATCATGCTTGTCCGCAGCAGCCCCAGTTATCAAGGGGGACAGAGGACCAAAGACACAGCCTGGTGGGAAGCAGCCAGTGCGGCGGTGCCTGGAAGCCCATCCTCAGGCAGGAGTCCAGGAAGGCTCCCTGTGGGAGGTGGCCCTGAGCCGGGAGTCCAGGAAGGCTTCCTGTGGGAGGTGGCCCTGAGCCAGGTTGTCCCGTGTTTTCTCTGGACATGCTGGCCCTCCCTCTTTCAGCTGCTCTGACAGCAAAGGCCATGAGTCTTTCCTGGGTTCCCACAAGTCCCTTGCTGAGTGCAGTCCCGTGGACTCTTTCCAGGATCCCCTGAACTCTGGGACTTTAAACTCTGGCCATAACATCCCTGTGGGTTAGGGGAAGACCATTCCTCTAGAGCATGGTCAGAAGGACCAGTCACTCAGCCTGTGATGGCCAAGGCATCATTGCCTCAATCCAGGCCTTCACCCTTACTTCAGGAGGAAATCGCCAAATATGATCGGATCTGTGAGGAGGCATATGGCAGGTCCAAGGATAAAAAAATCCTGCATATAAAGCACTGGCTGGACTCTCCCTGGCCTGGTGAGTGAGTGGCGTGAGGCTGAGAGCCCCCTGGGGCTGTGGGAGAGGCAGGCCTCTGAGTCGTAGGGAGGTGGGCTGGTCCGGGGAACTGAGGCCCCACCGCCTCCCAGGAGTCACAGAGTCTCTGCCTTCTCAGGCTTCTTCAACATGGATGGGGAGCCCAAGAGCATGACGTGTCCAGCCACAGGTGTTCCCGAGGACGCACTGACCCACATTGGTGGAGTGGCCAGCTCTGTGCCCCTGGAGGACTTTAAGATCCACGTGGGTGAGGTTGCTGTCTGGCATGGGCCGCTGTCCCAGACATCAGGCCCCAAGGAAGGTGGTGTCAGGAGTCAGGGAGGCCCAGCCTCATCCCTGCTCGGCTGTGGGTAGACAGCTGAGCTCTCTGTGCTTCCTTCATGTGCGTGAGGGATCTGTGATGATAATTCTTCAGGTGAACAGATGTGGACGCCATGCTCCCCAGTGAGTGTCGCTGACAGGCCTCCATGGACACCTTGGGTCTCCCCAGTGCCTTTGTTAGGGGTACCCCTGGATCAGACAGGAGGAGAGCAGGGGAAAGCTTCCCGTGGAGGGGGCAATTGGGTCTAGAATGTTGGGGGGCAAGTGTGCCAAACTGGACAGATGACAGAGGGGCCCCTGGTCTAGGAGGTGGCAGAGGGGCCCCTGGTCTAGGCCCCTGATCTAGGAAGTGACATAGGGGGATCCTGGTCTAGGAGGTGGCAGAGAGAGCCCCGGTCTAGGAGGTGGCAGAGAGGGCCCCGGTCTAGGAGGTGGCAGAGAGGGCCCCGGTCTAGGAGATGGCAGANGGAGGGGACAGAGGGGCCCCTGGTCTAGGCCCCTGATCTAGGAAGTGACATAGGGGGATCCTGGTCTAGGAGGTGGCAGAGAGAGCCCCGGTCTAGGAGGTGGCAGAGAGGGCCCCGGTCTAGGAGGTGGCAGAGAGGGCCCCGGTCTAGGAGATGGCAGAGGGGCCCCTGGTCTAGGAGGTGGCAGAGGGGCCCCTGGTCTAGGAGGTGGAGAGGGGCCCCTCATCTAGGAGGTGGCCTCTGCTGTGCTTCCTGGCTGTGCTTCCTGGCTGGAGCTGTTGGGGCTCCGCTCAGGCAGCCTGGAGAGCCCCCGTGGTGGTAGTGGGCCCCCGTGCACCCTCTGAGCAGGCTGTGGGTGTTCCAAGAGGATTCCACCACTTCTGGGGCAAGCCCAGGTGTCTTGGGGCACTGGCTCTGTGCGTGGTCACAGCAGGTCTGTGTGGGTGTGGGGCCAACGGCAGGCCAGCCTGGGCCGGGGGCCTGGGCTCAGGTCCAAGCGCTTCTGCATGAGGGTGATTGAATGGCTTCCCTCTTCTGAGCCTGTCTTCTCATCTGAAAGGCAGTGAAAGTCGGTACCTGCGTTTCATTGGAGAAATATCCCCTGCTCAGCGTACGTGGCACGCGCACGTGGCCGACACTCACCTCCTCCTTCCCGCAGGGACAGAGGCGGTGGGAACACACGGGCGGGCCAGCCTAGGACCTTGGCTGCAGTGGTGGGGCTGGAGGGGGGTCCCCTGCGCCCTGCCGGGCCCCTGGCTGGCGGGAGGGGTCTGCAATGAGTATGCTCACACCTGGCGCAGGGCCCGGGAACCATAGCTGTCCCAGGTGAGGTGGCCAAGCTCCTGCGCCCCTCAGGCTGGCCCTTCCCTCCCCCAGGCCTCTCTCGAATCCTGCGGGGCCGTGCAGACATGATCAGGAAGAAGACGGTAGACTGGGCGCTGGCAGAGTACATGGCCTTTGGCTCGCTGCTCAAGGAGGGCATCCACGTGCGGCTCAGCGGGCAGGACGTGGAGAGGGGCACATTTAGGTGAGGCCAGGGGCGGAGATGCCCAGGCCCTGTGGGCACGAGAGCTGGAGTTCAGCTGCGCTGCGGGTCTCTCAGTTGCTCAGGGACTCTGGGGGATCATTTCAATGAGGGTTAAGAGGAAAGCTTCTTAGAACTGATTTTTTTTTTCCCGATCCCTGGCTGAGCGTTATGGTCTGGAGGAAAAGCCGCAACCACTGACCATCGTGCAGGAAAGGCCCACTTGTGTTTTCCCGATGCCCACTGGCAGGACAGCTGCCTCCACAGGGCTCCACTAACTTGTGGCAAATCAAGGACAGGTCCAGGGCTACTGGAAATTGGTATACATTAATCTATACATGCTCCTGAACATTAAATTCACTGGTGTCCTAATCAGTATTTCCTCATCAGCCCCCCAAGCTTGAAGGCTGGATATGTTTCAGGAATGACAGGTTAATAACTGGGCAATGCGAGTGATTGTTAACTCCAATGTCCACAGATTGATTTGCTCGTTGTGTGTTTTGCTGAACTTCCTCAAAGGATTTTCCTTGTCAGACCAGGTGCTACAATGAGCTGCATCCGTGCCTCACTGAGGAGATGGATGTGGTATTCCTAGGCTCTACCCCCATGCTCCACCATTCAAAACTAAGGAAGGAAAATCTCAGAGTCAGAAGGGATTAAAACAATTGATTGGCTGTTTGAGTCCTTCGAATAGATCTGGAACACCGATGATTCAGCAAGTGGAGAATAGCTCAAAGAAATATTTGTTCAGATAGCCAGGCCATCTGAAAGCCCCTGGGCCTCCTCTCCGCCCCCGTGGGGCCAGCATGCAGAGCTCACTGCTCTGCGTGAGCTCTTGGTTGGCGTCAAGTCTTGTGGTCATCAGTGGTCCTCAAGATCCCTTGTTTCCCTTTTAACTACTGTCAAGCCAACTCCCCACTGCCATCTTTCTTGTTTTCAGTTGAGAGTTCACATTTCCTCTGCTTGGGACCCCAGATGTTTGGGACCCTGGATGTTTGGGACCCCAGATGTTTGGGATCTCAACTCAGTCTCTGCCATGTTAGTAAGTCCTGGAGATGTGGCTTCCAGAATTCAGTAGGCTATCTATCCCTCCCTTGTCCCAGTCCCTCATCACTGCTGGCCCTGTTCCAGCCGGGGCTCAGGACCCATTCCACTGCACCTCCGTTGCATGTCAGTCCTCATGAGGCTTGGCTTCCAGTCAGGGGCCCCTCCTTATGTGCTGCAGTTCCTGTCTCCTGTGATCCTGGGCAAGGCAGGCAAGTGGTAAGGGAGCTGGCAGGGGGCAAGGGGCCAGAGTCCCTGGAGTGTGGCTTCCTAGGCCTCGGGTTCCGCCCAGGGCCTGGGAGGTTGGCATGGCTGGTCTCATGGGACTCTCCTTGTGTAGGAAGCTGAGACTCTCGTGTCTGTGCTCCAACACCCTCAGGGCGTGTGTGAGGCGGGTGCCACGGGGACGGGGGGCTGCCTGGAGGAGGGGCCGATGGCTCTGGCTCCCTGCGGTGGCCGCCAGCCTGTGGGCGCTGGCAGGTGTCTTGCCCGGCCCACCCCCTCCCACCCTTTCCTGGTCTGTCTCTCCAGCCACCGGCACCACGTTCTCCACGATCAGGATGTCGACCGGAGGACGTGTGTCCCGATGAACCACCTGTGGCCTGACCAGGCTCCCTACACCGTGTGCAACAGCTCTCTCTCGGAGTACGGCGTCCTGGGTGGGTCAGAACTCTGCCTGCAGGCCAGACAGGCTCGGCCCCTCGGGGCATCTGGAGCTGGGAGGGGCCGAAGGAGCTCAGAGGCCCCCGGGAGGACCTGGGTCATGGACAGCCCTGAGGGACAGTGGTTGGGTGGCCTCCATCTGAGGCCACATCAGAGATGTGCTCCTGTCCCATCTGGCCCTCAGAGGGCCAGTTGAGGGTCAGTCTTGCCTGGATGGGGACTCTGGATACCAGAGCCTGTCCCTGGGAGGCATCACTGGGCCCAGACAAAGACCCCATTGAATCCCCTAGGGGCCGCTGCCCCTGGCTGGCCCTGAGCCTCCTGGCCTGGCCGCCTCCACATCCCTCACCCGCTTCATCTTCTGTGCCCAGAGGCCCTGTCCTCAGGCTAGGCTCCTCCTAGCCTCTGGCTCCCCAGACCACACCCTCAACTCTCCCTTGGCTCAGCCTTTAGCTGGCCTGCTTCCTCTGAACCTGCCTCCTCCCAGAAGCAGGAACCCCCGATACTGGCCACCCCTCCTGGGGAGCAGCCTCTGGGGCTGGTCCTGCACCCCTGCTCATTTTGGGGGGACTCCTTGGCAGGTGGCCCCTGCGGCCCCTGCAGGGTGTCTTTGGACTTGGCTCCTGGTCTAGCTAAGGCTGAGGCCAGCTGTATATGAGGTCAGGGCTGAAGTTGGCATCTCTGGGCCTGTTGTCAGCTGCCGGAAAGGAAGGTGCTAGCCTTTGGTCCTATGGAGTCCCCGGGCCTTCTGGCCTCCAGGGAAGGGTGGGCAGGATGGGGGCGGCGGGTGAGGACGGGCTGGGGCTGGCCGGGACCCCAGCCCTGGGTGACCGCGTGGGGCAGGATGGACTGCTGAGATTTGAAAGTTTGTGATTTCTCAGGTGGAGGAAGACAGATACCTTCTGATTTCACTCCTATGTGGGATAGTTAAAAAAATAGGTGAATAAACCAAATCAAGCAAAAACAAATACACAGATTCAGGGAACAGAGTGGTGGNGGCTCTACCTCCCCGTGTGTTCCGTGTAGGTTTCGAGCTGGGCTACGCCATGGCCAGCCCCAACGCCTTGGTCCTCTGGGAGGCTCAGTTTGGCGACTTCCACAACACGGCCCAGTGCATCATCGACCAGTTCATCAGCACGGGTCAGGCCAAGTGGGTTCGACACAATGGCATTGTGCTTCTGCTGCCACATGGCATGGAGGGCATGGTGAGGGCCGCCATAGGCGGGCACGGTGAGGGCCGCCATAGGAGGGCTGTGGCTGGCCTGGAGGAGGGCGGTTGGACCCTTGGCCAGTTGCAGAGTGGAGGGGGTTGTGTGCCTTCCAGCCCCTGGGAACCGCACAGGACGCAGGTGGGGCCTGCGTGGGTCTGTGTTAGCACCACCGGAGACGATGATGCTGCTGTTCTAGGTCAGAGACGGGACGGACGTGTCCGAGTGCCTGCTGTGCGCCAGCTCTGTTTAAAACCTTCTCTGTGTGTCAGCTCCTCCAGTCCTTACAACAGCCTAAAGAGGCAGATCCTGTTTCCACTTGCCAGATAAGGAAGCTGAGACGCAGAGAGGTCGGATAGCCTGCCTAAGGCCCCACGGCTAGCCACTGAGATTTGAACCTCTGTTGTTGGGGGGCCACATGTCGGGGAGGAGGACATGCAGGTCACCAGGAGAGGGGAGGGAGCGCATCGTGAGGTCCCACCCTGCTGGCCGTGGGGCCTGACCAGGTAGAGCACGGGCGGGGCTTGGTCACCGCCTGGCTGCCCTGGATGTCCTGCTCAGCCTGGACCGGCCATGCGTTCAGGGGTTGATCAGCACTGCTCAGAGCCCGCTCTCGTGGTGCTGGGCCCTTCCCATGCCACGTATTATCCTGTGGCATCCTCACCAGATCGGTTCTGTTCCCGTTTCACACGCGAGGAGAGAAGTCCTGTGACTGCCCAAGGTCCCCCAGTGTAGAGGTAGCTGGCTTCTCACCTGGAGCCAGGCTGGATGAGGAGCTGAGCTGGCCTGGCTGGTACCTGTGGCTGTGGGTCTGCGGGGCTTTGCCCCTAAGGGAGGGGCCGGCCACCCCTGTCCCATGGGGAGCCAGCTTGGACAATGGGGTGTCCTGCTGCTCTTATGGAGCAGAGCAGCCATGTGGGTGAGGGGAGGAGGAGGAGTCAGACCTGAGTTTGCAGTTGACCCTTTCTGACTGAGTAACCTTGAGGTTGCTTCTTCATATCTTCGCCCTTCACCTTCATCTACATTACAGAGCTGCTTTCAAGACAGAGAATATTGTGTGTGAGGTCTGTAGAATGACGTCTGGCACACAGGAAGCACTCAGCAAATGGTCCCTGCTGCAAGGCAGAACGTTCTAGAGAAAGAGCATCTTAACTTGGCCTTTTTACTTTTTCCTTCTGCCCTATGTGTTCACACGTTTTGGCTCTGGCTGGACCCTCCTTCCTGCTCTCGTCCCACATTCCTTGCTTTTTCCTATGGTTCAGATTCTGGAGGTAGGGCATCTCCTCCAGAAGCGCTCTAGACCCTGCCCTGAGCCCCAGGTCCCCGTCTCGTGTGACAGACCCCAAGCCTCCTGAACTCTGGCCAGCCTGGCAATCTGGCATTTGTTCCAGGGCCCAGAGCACTCTTCAGCCAGGCCTGAGAGGTTCCTGCAGATGAGCAATGACGACTCAGATGCCTACCCTGTGAGTACTGCCTGCCAATCCCCATCTCCCCAGGACAGGGCCACATGCTGCTACTCCTGGCCAGGCCGGGATATGGGTACCACCGGTAGGCAGGTCACCTCCCAGCTGCACCCGTCCCTCCAGGCATTCACGCAGGACTTTGAGGTGAGACAGCTCTACGACTGCAACTGGATCGTGGTTAACTGCTCCACGCCGGCCAGCTACTTCCACGTGCTGCGCCGGCAGATCCTGCTGCCCTTCCGCAAGCCGGTGAGGCACCCGCGCTGGTCGTCGCTGGGACAACACGGGGGTCGAGGGCAGGGCGCCCTGGCCGAGTGGGGGCAGGCCGGCAGCCAGCCGCCGTGTTTCCCTTCCAGCTGATCATCTTCACACCAAAATCTCTGCTGAGGCACCCGGAGGCCAAGTCCAGCTTTGACCAGATGGTGTCTGGTATGTGCCTGGGCGGGTTGGGGAGGTGGTTGAGGGGGCCCGTGGGGCAGCCTCTGTTTCTGTGGCTCTGTTGGCCCTGCAGCTTCTGACACGGTCCCTGCCAGCAGCTGGATTGGGAGATTGGTGCAGCGGCCAGATGTCTGGGCCTGCCTGGGTCACTTGGGCTGAGCACCAGGCTCAGGAGCGTGCACTAGCACCCCGCGGCTGCCCAGGAGGGCCGGCCTGGCTGCGCTGGGAGAGCTCAGAGGCTGGAGGCCTGCTGCAGCTCCGCCTGGTTCATGGGATGCCGAGTGCCAGTCATTCATCCATCGTTTTCACTCCTGAGCCCAACAGGCATCACTGGCCCTGGGGACCTGGCACCCCCTCCAAGAGCTCTCAGCCCTGGTGTTGGAACTGAGATGTGACCCAGTAGAGGATAAAGGGGGCAAGGTTAGGGCCTTGAAGCTGGTCATAGCAGAGCTGTCTGGGAACATGGTCCTGGGCTGCAGGGGAGGGGCAGGGGCTGGTCCGGGGGCCTCAGCGGTGTGGCCTGGTGCTTCTTCTCACTTGCGCGTGTGTAGGCATCTCCTCCGATGTGGCCAGTGACTGAGCCAGCAGTGCAGAGCCCTGGCATTGGGCTGGACCGCCTGGACTGAACACTCAGTGCTGGTGGGGCTTGGCAGCCCGCGAACCCTCTGCCTCAGGGTCCTCACCTGGGATACAGCGACCCCGCAGTAGCTTCCTCTGGCACCTGTCATGAGATCAGGAAGGGAAAATGGGTGGGACTCAGCTGGGAGCTGGGCTCTGGGGCTGAGGGAGGAAGAGCCGTGCCAGGGTTTACTTTCCAGTTTGATGGTTGGGGGAATCGAGTGTGCCCGGGAGGTGGACATGACTGGCTGGAGAGCAGGTCTGGGACAGACAACTATTCTGCAGATGGGAATGTGATATCACCTTCTCTGTCCCCTCCAGGGGCTCTCCCCGTCAGCCCCGCATCACGTTAAGCTTGGTGTTCCCAGGGCTTTGCTCTGGGCTGCAGCTGCTTTCTCCGCTCCTCTCCCTGGGGCATTTCAGGGTCCACTGTCTCCTGTTCTGTTGGCTCAGGAGATTCATGTTGCAGATCTCAATCTGGGGCTTGGCTCGGTGGCCAAGGAGAGCCTGGAGGAGCCAGGAGTGTGGACCTGATTCCCAGGCTGCTGGCCCCTTTGGGGGTCGACGCCCCTTCCATGTCCTGTGGGTCCCCAGGAACCAGTTTCCAGCGGGTGATCCCTGAGGATGGGGCTGCGGCGCGGGCTCCTGAGCAGGTGCGGCGGCTCATCTTCTGCACCGGCAAGGTGTTCTATGACCTGGTGAAGGAGCGGAGCAGCCGGGGCCTGGACGAGCGCGTGGCCATCACGCGCCTGGAGCAGGTACGCCTGGGCCCCGCAGCTGCCCAGCCTGGGGGGCGGGGCCCAATCACCAGCCCCCTGGCTCTGGGCAGCGTGCCAGGGCTGGAGCCAGTGAGGAGGGTGGTGGCTGCTCTCCAGGGACCTGTCTGTGGGCGTGCCCCCCTCCCCTGGCTATGCCCCTCATTCTTCCTCCCTGCCCCAGATCTCTCCGTTTCCTTTCGACCTGATCAAGCAAGAGGCAGAGAAGTACCCAGGCGTGGAGCTGGTGTGGTGTCAGGAAGAGCATAAGAACATGGGCTACTATGACTACATCAGCCCACGCTTCATGACCATCCTGGGCCGGGCGCGGCCCATATGGTACAAGGCTGGTGCGGGGCTGCCCGCCACCCACCCCTCGGGGCTGCCGGGGCCCCATCCTGGCCCGACCTGCCCCACTTGCTGTGTGTCCCCGCACCTGCCACTGCCCTTCTCCGGGCTGTATTGAAAACCGAGGAGTTGGACCCCCTGGTCCCTGCTGGCTCTGGGGCTGTTGGTGACCGAGCGTCTTCCCCATTAGGGATCGTCTTCAATAAGGCCTTATGGAGAGCAAACCTTCGTTCTGAGGCCAGAACTGAACTAGAGAACCTCCTGCATGTCTCTGATCTCCTACCTTTGATCTTAGGCCTCTGACTTAGCCCCTTGGAGCCTCAGGCTCTTCATTCCTGCAGCTGGGTGACGATAAGCATAGACCCCATGCGGTCCTAGGGTAGCCGCAAAGCCAGCCCAGCCCTTCCCATGAGCTTGTCTCTCCTCCTCCAGGTATGTTGGCCGAGACCCAGCGGCTGCGCCAGCCACAGGGAACAGGAACACTCACCTGGTGTCTCTGAAGAAGTTTCTGGATACTGCCTTCAACCTCCAGGCCTTTGAGGGCAAAACATTTTAGAGCCTGTCTGAGTCTTGCTATGGGGTTGCCTGGGGACATGGGGGATGTTAGGGGTTGGCTGGCTCTGCTGCCCAGGAGAGAGACTGTCAGGAGCCTCAAGATAAAACCTACCCATATGGTGATTGAGGCCCAAATGTAGGTACCACCAGCTTTGGTGTTAAGCCATCGTGGGCCTTTGTGTTTATTTCAGAATCTCTTAGGGCTGAGAAAGCCAGAGGTGTCTGATAGATGGGCTGTAGCTGTGGAGTGTTTCTCCAGCTGCCCTGGTCTCCAGGGTTTTATGTGGCTTCTCCGTCTGTGTCATTCACATCTCTGCAGATAGCCAGCCAGCTACCAAGGAGCCTATGTCTTTGGTCTCTCTCCAGCCCGGCAGACTTGGCTGTTGCTCACCCTGCCCTTGTTCATCTGTAGATTCAAGCACTGTTCTCTGCTGTGCTCTTAGAAATAGAGGTTTTAGCAATGACAGCCAGGTGAGGCAAAACCAGGCCAGGTGATCTATACGGGCTCTGTCTTATGGGGCGTGTCATAATGAGGTATGCCAGCTTCTGTGTGAAATATGGTCATATTTACCATGTACCAAAGTAGAAAACCAAATAACGGAGAAATTAAAAAGTGCTTAAGAGAGACTTCCTGTTGTCACTTCTTGTTGTAATGGGGGTAGGGGCAGATGGATTAGGGAGGGTAGAGAATAGGAAGAAAGAGAAACTAAAGGGGCAGACTTACCCCTCCAGTGGGCAGGTTTCCCTTTGGGCATCAGGCAGTGTTTACAGATCTGTCGGCATCTCCACTCTTTAGCCTTTTGCTGGTTCTGCATCCCTGCAAAGATGCCAAGGAAGAAGCAGCATAGGAAGGATGCTTTGCTTTCTACAAATCATTTGTTCACTTATTCCCTTCTCAGAGCAGTTCTGTCTAGGTGCTGGGATCCAGGGTGAAACAAACACGTGTCTTGGAGCACAGCAGGAAAGACATTGTAAACAGTTCACAGTTGGCTCTCCATACCCATGGGTTCCACATGGATCCAAGTATGGATCACAAATACTTGGGGGAAAAAATTCCGGAAAGTTCCTAAAATCTAAAGTGGGATCTGTCACGCGCCAGCTACTATGTTACAGGGCATTTACACTGTATTTACAGTGGTTTCTTGGCACTTACATCTTACTAGGTATTGTAAGTAATCTACAGATGGTTTAAAGTTTATGGGAGGATGTGTGTAAGTCACATGAAAACACTACACCATTTCATATGAAGGACTTGAGCATGTGTGAAGTTTGGTACCTTCAGGAAGGTCCTGGAACAAATCCCCCATGCATACTGATGGACAACTGTAATTCCCTGAGTTATGGGTCATGTTGGAGGTAAGTGCAGAGGATTGTGGGAGTCAGGGAAGGCTCCCTGGAGGAGATGGTATTTAAAGGAAGTGTCCTACAGGAAAGCTGGAAGAGATGATCCTCTTCTGGAGCAGACCCAGAAATACTGATCATGGGGTTGGGGTGGGGAAACCTGAAGAAAAAGAGCAGTCTGAAGTTGGAGGACAGAGTTAAAATTTCATCTGCTCGAATACAGCTTCTTGGAGTACGTACTGAATCCCATGCAGGAGCATTCTAAGTGACACAAAATAAAAACAG
>SJYV01002568.1:413972-426885 GCA_006410875.1 Neotragus pygmaeus
GTTGATGGTACGTGTGTCCTGGGGCCTCTGCTGGGGGTTCTCCATATTTACTAGATATTCTTTAACCTTTCCCATGGCTTTCTCTGCTGGGAATGTGCCCATTTTACAGATGAGGAATATTCATGAACCTTGAAGGTCATTCGCCAAGGCTACTTGGCCTCTGTCTGTAAAGATACACTACTTCCCTTAGAAAATAGCCTCTCATTCCTGGCCCTGTGGAGATCTAGTGGTCTGGGGTCTTTCCCTGCAGTTGGGCTGTGGCAGTGGGTGGGAAGTATCCTATGAGGCCCCTGGCCTGGGATAGGAGCCCTCATGCTCTGGAGCTGCCTAGTATAAACTGCCCCTCCTCACTCTCAGTATAAGGAGGCTGCACACAGGCTGGTGGGGACCAGTGGCTGAGATTGCTAAACTGAAGAAAACCAAACACATGAAACGAAGCATCAGACTTTACAAAGATAACCAGTGCTAGGAGGTAAAACGGAGCTCACAGAACAAAGGCTTTATGTGAACTGTAATAACCTCAGAGAGCAAGGGTGATCTTGCTCCTATGAAGCTATAACAGTCTATTAAAGAAATAATCATAAATAATAAGCTCGTGTACACCTGTGGTGGATTCATGTCGATGTATGGCAAAGCCAATAGAGTATTGTAAAATAAAGTATAAAAAATTAAAAATTAAAAAAAAAATCAGATGTCTAGAAAATACCAAATATTGCCAACACAGACACATCAATAGGTGGGCTGAGCGATTTCTTTCATCGTGAGCCATGTCAAATTTGTCAATACCTTTCAGAGTTCAATGCCAGGAAAGAATAGCTGATTGGCATTTCTTGGGTCATCTATATCTTTCTTGGAGTAATTTGATTGACAACCTGTCCAAGACTCTGCTCAATAGAGGAACTAGAAAATAAAATTGGGGTGTGGTTTCTAGAAGAGGGGAATATGGTTGTTGAACGGAACAAATGATAGACGGGCATCTGCTCTCCCTGCCCCGAGGTGGGCGTGAGAACAGCAATCGTTAGTGTGTATCAAGGACTTTCTCTGCACCAGCCGCTGCCCTCAGCCTCGCCACCCGACGTCACCTCTGGATTCTCACTGTGCCCCTTGAGAGGCATATCACTTTCACGCTGCCTGTTAAAATGTTGAGGGTCAGAGAGGCTGAGTAACTGTCCTTCGGCCACTAGCTGGAGTTCCCATCCAGCGAGCTGGGGTCTGGTGTCCTTTTCCTGCGCCATGGGCCACACTGCTGTCTGGGCTTGGGGGCTTCTTCCTAAGGGTGACTGAGAATTAAGTGAGACAGTGTGGGCAAGCCCCTGACACAGCGATCCATCCAGAGTGCTTGCTCAGTGTTGCTCAGTGGGTCAGAGCGGGTCTAGTTGAGCTCGTTGGGTTTTCTTCGTATGGGGGAAGTGATCGGAGGTGATGGGAATTATTCTTTCTTTGAATCCCAAGGAAAGTTTCATACTAAGGTAGAATCCTCAGGAGTTGGAGGGCAGAGTTGAGTTGCATTACAAATCATCTGTCTCTCATGCTGTTTATCACCTCTCTTTTCCAGCTGGAGTGCAAAGTGAAAAATACTCATTTCCTTCTCAGAACTGCTGGACCCAAAAGAAAGGCCAAAGAAACAGGTGCTCTGCTTTGCTGCAGAGGAACTTAAAAACCAAGCTTCGTCTTTTTCCTGGTGGGAAACGTAATGTATGTCCTTTGAGTAACAATGAGACACTCCAGATAATAATAAAGAATAATAATCCTGAACATTTCCAGACAGATTCACGGTGTGCCAGGATCTGGGCTCTGCTCCTTATTTTCTTTCATTTTGATCCTCATAATAGCAACATGCTGCTGCTGCTGCTAAGTCACTTCAGTCATGTCCAACTCTGTGTGACCCCATAGATGGCAGCCCACCAGGCTCCCCCATCCCTGGGATCCTCCAGGCAAGAACACTAGAGTGAGTTGCCATTTCCTTCTCCAATGCATGAAAGTGAAAAGTGAAAGTGAAGTTGCTCAGTTGTGTCTGACTCTTAGTGACCCCATGGACTGCAGCCCACCAGGCTCCTTCAGCTCATGGGATTTTCCAGGCAAGAGTACTGGAGTGAGGTGCCATTGCTTTCTCCGAAGCTGTTATTACCACCTCCATTTTGTAGATGGAAAAACTGAGAATTGTGGGACTGAGTAATTTCTCAGCCACACAAATCCTAAGGAGGGAGTGAGTGTCCATACCCCGCTCTGAATTTCCACCCTGATTCATGCTTATTGAGTTGGTGGCAAAGAAAGCAGCCATCTTTTTTTTTTCTGTGTCCCCATCCCATTAAGTGATGCACACATTCCTGTCTGGCCAACCTTCAAAGCATTTTCTCAAACATACACGTGCCTGAGTTCACTGTGTTCAGTAAAGGAACTGGTGGGGGGGGCGTATTTTGTTGAGATCTTACAGCCTGTAGGAATGTGCTTGGATCACCAAGGGCGCACTACAGGCTGCATCTCTGGACACCAGGCTGGGCATCCCTCACTTTACTAGCAAATCAAGCTCCCTGGGAAGCAGTAACAATCACTGTGGCAAGCTGAACAAGTCGGGAGATGGAGTGATTTCCCCAAACATATCACCATTACAATCATCTTTCTCAGGCAAAACTCCACAACACATATTCCTGTTTCTTTGCCGAAAGCCCTGATGTGTTCTGCCAGCTTTTCGGTGTCTGATGAAGTGAGTCCCGGTGTCCTCAGTGGCCTCGGCGGCCTCTCCCCGTCCCCACCGGCACGCGGCTTGGCCCTGCTGCTCTCTGAGCTTCCTCCGGGTCACGAAGGCAGCCTGGGCTTGAGTCCTGACTGCCCAGCAGCCTTGGGGCCACAGGCTAGTTGCTTTACTCTCTACAACAGTGTTCTGTTTTTTCAGTGGCTTAGTTTAAGACATTTAACTTAATCTCTCCAGAATCTGTTTGTTTTTATTTTTAAATTTATTTTAATGGAGGATAGTCACTTTACAATATTGTGATGGTTTTTGCCATTTATCAGTATGCATCGACCACAGGCATACATGTGTCCCCTCCATCCTGAACCCCTCTCCTGCCTCCCTCCCCGCCCTCTCCCTCCAGGTTGTCACAGAGCACCGAGTTTGAGGTCAACAGTGTTTTTAAGGCTCCAGCTAGCAGGCTTGGTCTCTGGCAGCTTGCTGATAACTCATTAACATACATGAGGAGCTAGGCAGAGTTTCCTAGCCGAGAACGGCTAACCCAGGGAAGCCTGGCAGCCTGCAGCCCATTTTGGGCCTGGAATTGAGACAAGGAGGAGGAGTTTGTTGTCTGAGGATAAAACAGGAAAGTGCTTCTGCCAGAAGGGTGGAGGCAGAGACCCTGAGGGGACAGAGAGGTGGTGGGAGGAGGGGGGTTGTTGTTGAGGGCTTTGTAGACAAACAGGAAGAAGAGGGAAAACCCAAAACCCTTGCTGGGAGTGACAGAAGCCCTTCTTCTCTCCCTAAGGAAATGTCCACAAATCTGACTTTGTGCACGGCTACCTCTAGGCCCGTGGTATATTTGGGGTGGCTAAAAGGAAGATGGAGAAGTCAATGGACAGAGGAGCCTGGTGGCGTACGGTCCACGGGGTGACAAGCAGCCGGACAGGACTGGGCAGCTAACACGTATGAGAGGAAGACAGTCAGCTCCCGTGGGGTGGGGAGTTGACTCAGGGCTCAGGCTGGGGCGGGGGTGCCTGGAGTCTCGGGAGCTGCCCCCGTTCCCAGAGGCCCTGCAGCTGCTCTGAGGCACGCCCATCCCATCTTGCCGAGCACTGTGCTGGGGCTGGTGGCTGACGTTTTGGCTCCACACTGACCTCAGAAAAGCGCATCGCTCTCGCTTGAGGGTGTCGCGCTCTGATGAGCCCCTGTGAGTTTCAGCTGCTGCAGAGCAGAGCTTGGGATCCCAGTCAAACCAAGAGTAGGGCAGAGAGGAGGCCTTAACAACACGGCTGTTCCTGGAACAAGGTGGAGGGCAGGCGGCAGAAGCGGACAGCCACTGCCCACCGCGGTGGCCACAGGGGAGAGCCCGGCCTCCTCTCCTCCAGGGACCCGGAGCTCTCCCAGCTCCCGAGAACGCCGGGAGATACTTTTCTCCAGCAGGTCAACGGATTCCCCAAAGGGAGATGCTAAGAAATCGTCAGCAACAGTTTGTACTAAGCACATCTCTCCGAGGCATTTAAATGCTTTCCCAACATGCTTTATTAAGCGATAATGCCACACTGCCCCTTCAGCAAGGGCCGACAGCTGATAGCTGAGCCGTCTGTTGTCAACCAATGTGTTATTGGGAGCTGGCTTCCTGGGTGACACTCCCTGCGCCAGGCTCTGGGGCAGGAGGCACAGAGATGTGAGAGGTGACGGGGCTGCCGCTTTGAGGAGCTCTGTGACCCTCGGCGCTCATCGTAAAGAACCCATCTGTCAGTGCAGGAGACATAAGAGGCATGGGTTTGATCCCTGGGTCGGGAAGGTCCCCCGGAGCAGGAAGCGGCAGCCAGCTCCAATGCTCTTGCCTGGAGAATCCCATGGACAGAGGAGCCTGGCGGGCTACAGTGCATGGGGTCACAGGGTCAGACACGACTGGAGTGATGAGCACTCACACGTGCGTGACCCTCTCAGGAGTCAGACACACACAGACACGAGATGCTGGGCATTGTTCCGAGGCTATGGCGAGTGAAGGCTGCGGGAGACCGCGGGAGGGAACCCACCGGGCTGCTGGGGGACGCAGTGTGGAAAGATGATGAGAAGGGGAGCTGTTGGAATCGGCAGCGTTTACCAGATGAAGTAGGGCCCAACAGGAGGGCGAAGGCCTACGGACCTGGAGGGCCCGGTCTGGTCGCTGAGCGCCGTGGAGTGGACAGCAGCCAGGTGGAGAGGGGAGTGAGGCCCACATCAGGAAGGACTCTGATGCCCGGCTGAAGAGTCTAGGCTTTATCCTAAAGCCATGCAGGGGCGTCTCAGTCCTGGTTCCCAGCGGTGAGCCACAGAGCTGACTCTGGCTGAGATAGATTCAAAAGGAAAAGTGGGAGGGGAAGGCAGGGAGCTCACAGAATTGCCAGAAAGGCTGAGAAAGCTGGCTGGCTTAAAAAAAAAAAAAGGGCGGGTTGGGGAGGGACAATACTCCAAGCCAGAGGAAGAGCTCAAGTCACACAAAAGCCAGGCCTGGGAGGACTCTGCGGCCGCAGCTGCTGAGATGGTGCCTGCACCGCTAGCCTCACTGGCCGCTGGATCCTGTGGTTGGCGTGACTGCCCTGCTGCCAAAGGAAACTGGATGTAGTTGCCACAGCTGGGGCCACAGAACACTGTCTGTACTCTCTTTATCCTGATGCCAAGAGGTCGAGAGTCAAGGGCTGGGTAAGGCATCCAATTGCCCAGGTGTGGGTTCCCTGACCATCAATTCTCGGATTCCACCAGGGCCCGAAGGTGGGGATCTCCAAGCACAGCAAGATGCTGGGCAGCCCAAACACACCAAAAACGCACAGGGAAGAAACGCGGTCTGATTTATATTTTAGAAAGGTTATTTCGGCAGCAGTGTAGAGAGTGGTTTTCAGGAGGGGATAGTGGAGATGGAATTACAGAAGAATCTAGTGAGATAGTCTAGGCAAGAGATGTTGAAATTCCAAACTAGGCCAGAAGCACTGTCGAGAAAAGGGCAGATCAGCAGAGTTTCAGAAGCAGAAACAGAGAAGATGGTGAAAGAGTAATCGGCTGTCCCCACATTTCCAAACTGAGTAAGTAGGCTGTTGACCGTAACTTTAATTACTGTGGGGAATCCAGTTGGAGAAATAGAGTCAGGGAGCAGATGTGTTGGGTTTACCACAGCTGGTCTATGATTTGCTGGAGATGCTCACGAGATGTGGGACAGGTGATGGGGTTTTGTTTCGTTTTTGCTACTCAGCCTCTGTGTATTCTGGAAACAGGTCCTCTCTTTTCCTTTTGGGAAACTAACCTCTTTTCCACACACAGTCCCTTGGGTTTCAATAGGCTTGGGTCCCCCTCTTCTCAGTTTCAGAAATGTGCATGTCTTCCAGGCCTAATCAACCCAAATCACTGTGGTTAATTCAGAAATGGA
This sequence comes from Neotragus pygmaeus, assembly GCA_006410875.1. Classification (NCBI taxonomy): domain Eukaryota; kingdom Metazoa; phylum Chordata; class Mammalia; order Artiodactyla; family Bovidae; genus Neotragus; species Neotragus pygmaeus. Next base: position 420,050 of record SJYV01002568.1, read on the forward strand.
CACAGAACCCAAGCTGAGCCAGTGAGAGTCAGGCCCTCAGGCTTTCACTTGGAACATTTGGGAAGGTAAAATTTTCTTCTGCTAGGGCTGTTATGCTACTGAGAGGTCAGCCTGAAGCAGCTGGTCATCTTGTCACTACTCTGGGTCAGCTTACGTGAGAATGAAGCCAACGTAGAAGAAACCGATTACAAGAGATGCAGACAGGGCCTTCTGTCACCGACTGAGCACTGGAGTCCAGCCAAGCTTGGAGCTGCACATGTCGTTTTCAGTTGAGGGAACCAATATACTTCCTATTTTCTCAAGCCAATCGTACTCGGCTTAAGATGTTTGAAGATGAAAATTTCCTGATTAGACCACTGGGATCTGACATCTAGCGCTTAGCAGAGAAAGGACTGGGAAAGATGTTGGGAAGTTATAGCAGCAACTGTGAGTGTGACCTTAGAGAGTGAAGGGAGAGAGGACCCCGGACAGAATAATTCTGTTGCTGTTGCTCAGAACGTTCAAAATAATTCTGTTGCTGTTGTTCACTAAGTTGTGTCTGACTCTTTGCAGCCCCATGGACTGCAGCATACCAGGCTCCCCTATCCTCCACTATCTGCCGGAGTTTGGTCAAATTCATGTCCATTGAGTCTGTGATGCTATCTAACCATCTCATCCCCTTTGCTCCCTTCTCCTGCCCTCAATCTTTCCCAGTATCAGGGTCTTTTTCCAATGAAATGAGTCAACTCTCTTCATCAGGTGGCCACTGTATTGGAACTTCAGCTTCAGCGTCAGTCCTTTCAATGAATGTTCAGGGTTGGCTTCCTTTAGGATTGACTGTTTTGAATTCCTTGCTGTCCAAGGGACTCTCAAGAGTCTTCTCCAGCCCCACAGTTCAAAAGCATCAATTCTTTATGGTCCAGCTAGAATCATGGGGTGAGCCAATGTGAGGAATGTTGTTGTCGTTCAGTTGTCAAGTCGTGTCTGACCTTTGTGACCCCAAGGACTGCAGCACCCCAGGCTTGCCTGTCCTTCACCAAACTCCCAGAGTTTGCCCAAGTTCATGTCCACTGAAACATGTACCCACACTGGTATAGAAATATGTTTAGAAACACTTCTAAATCCCTTCACAGTTATACACAAACAAATAAGTTATCTTTCTTATAATGTGCTAATGCTTGTAGCAGATTGAGAAACATTTTATATAACATAGTTAAAAACACCAGACTTTTTTTATTTTATATTTCTACAGAAAACCACTTAGACACTATTGGATGTTTTGGAAGCATTTTTCAAAACCAGAGGAAACAGAAGTCTCTCTGAAGACAGTTTCCAGGAAGGCACACACTATTCAAATGCCACTGGGTGCACGGCATGAGTGCAACCCCCTGCTCACTGCAGACAGAGCAGTAATCAGCAAGCAGCCCTGGATATTTCTTCACGTGAATCATGGTCTTCAGTCCGTTTAACTCATTTAACCCATTTCCCCAGCGGTTCTGAATTCCTAATGAACATTTAACTGACTGGAACATTTTAAAGACAAGAATCTGTCGAGCCTGATCACCAGCTGCTATGAGCCTTCTTTGATGTCATTTAGGCTGTTACTTGATTTTGGTGAACTTTGAAATTTGTTGCCCAAGCCTGATCCTGATTTATTTTATGTGCACACTTTAACAGGATTATTGTTGTCCTCTATTATTGCTGAAGTAGACTCTCAGGAGGTCAGTTTGGGGAAAATCACAAAAATAGCTTGAGTCCCATTCCAGCAATGGGAGGGGGTGCAGCTGAATGCTTAGGCTGAGGACAGGGGCTCAGCTTCCAGACGTAGCCGCCTCTCACCTGTGCGAGAGAGCCTGACTGAGTCCCCCACCTCCTCTGGGACTCAGTCTTCCTACCCAACAAGGGAAAATGCCATGTTGGGCTGTATAACAGTCTTTTAAGGGTGAGATGAGATCAGGAACAACAGGAGGTTAGAACAGTATATGGCACTTGGCAAAGGGTAAATAATTGATAGATGTCAGTAAAGAAGCTCAAATTTTGCCTTTTCCTATTTTTTATTGTATACTAATAAAATAGAACATACTGATTTTTAAAAAATCAAACAACATAGAAGTATATAAAGTAAAAATAAAAATTTCCCTCCTGTCTACTTGTCTTGATTGCAAGTGACCCTGGGCAAGATTCCTGACATACATTTACTTGTGCAAATCTGTGTACACGCAGTATACATACACCATGCAATTGTTCACATATATGTGATACGGACATCTTTACAAAAGCAATACCTATAGATAGCTAGAGATAGTATCTTCTTTTTAAAGTTGTTCAAATAGTTTGGAGCGTGGCGGTAACTGACTTTTTTTTGGTAACGGTTTTATAAACTGCAATAGACATACAATCACCTGTCATACAATTAACTCATTTTAATGTATACAATTCAGTGGTTTTTAGTATATTCATGGACTTGTATAGTCATCACCACGATCAATTATAGGATATTGTTATCATGTCAAAAAGAAACCTCATAGTTTATCAGCTCCTCAATTCTCTACACCCTCCCTGCCCCTCCAGGATCTGATGTAGTCTCGAATCTGCTTTCTCTCACTGTGTGCCTATTTGGATATTTCATACAAATCAAATCATATGTTATGAGGTATTTTATAACTGGCTTACTTCACTTAACATGAATATTTTCAAGGCCCTTCCCTGTTGCAGCATGTACCAGTATTTTGTTCCTTTTTATGACTGAACGATATTCCATTGTATGGATATACCACAGTTTGTTTATCTACTTATGAGCTGATGGACATTTGGATTGTTTCCAACCTTTGGCTATTATGAATAAATGCTCTGAATAATCATAGGCAATTTTCTGTCAACGTGTTTTCATTTCTCTTGGGAGAGGATCTCTGAGTAATTCTATGCTCTAGTTTTTAAGGGACCATCAGGCGGTTTCTCCAAAGTAGCTGCGCCGCTTTACTTCTCACCATCAGGGCACAAGGTTCTGTCTTCTTCATATCCTCACCACGTGTGCTGATGCTCTGATAACAGCCTGATGTATGTAAATGACATTGCACTGTAGTTTTGATTTCCCATTTCCCGTGATGGCTAATGATGCTGAGCTTCTTTTCATATGCTTGTGTCAGGCATCTGTTCATCTTCTTTGAAGAAATGTCTATGCAGATCCTTTTTCCATTTTAAAACTGGGTTGTTTGGTTTTTTATTATTGAATTGTGAGAATTCTGTATGTATTCTAGATACAAGTCTTCTAACAGATGTATCATTAAATTTTTTTCCTCCTATTTCTGTAGGTTATCTTTTCACTTTCTTGAAGCCATCCTCTGAAGGACAAAAGTTTCAAGTTTTGAAGAAGAGTAATTTCTTTATTTTTTTCTTCATTGCGTGTGCCTTTGGTGTCATATGCAAGAAACCGTTGCCTTATCCAAGAGCCACGAGGATTTGCCCTTGTGTTTTCTCCTGAGGGTTTTATAGTTTTGGTTCTCACGTATGAGTCTTTCACCCATTTGGAGTGATTTTTTACACAGTGTGACATCAGGATCAAACTTCATTTTGCACGTGTTGTCCAAGTGTCCGGGCATCATTTCTTGAGGTGACGGATTTTTGGATCTGCCTCCACATGCTGAAGGCAGGCTGTCTCTTTAGTGCAGGCAGTCTTTTAGCTGATTCTTGTTTGTTGTGTTGTTAACAACCCTCTGCTCTGTTGGGATCTGGTTTCTCTGTCAGTCTAAACCCAGAAGCATTATTTTTTTAATGTTATTTATGTTATTTTTCTTTAATGTTATCACACACAAATTTAAACACACAAATAAAAAGTAACAGCATGTCTAGTGAGACAGCTTTCCTCTCGCTGCTCCCCCTCAGCAGCCCCAAGCCTGTTTCCTGGTATTTCATGCAGATTCAGTGTATCTACATATGTTCTTTCTCCTTTTCTCACAAATTGTAACAGTATGCACACTCTTATGAGCCATCTTTTTCATGCGATTTTTGCCTTAAATAATATAGCTTGGAGATTGTTCCATAACAGTGCTCCAAAGATCTCTCTTGGTCTTTTTTGCAGGATGAGCAGGCTTCCATTGCCTGAGCTGTGGTTTATTTAACCGATCCCCTGTTAGTGGATAAGGGGCAGCTGCCAATCTTTTCTTGTTACAAGTCATGCTGAAAGGATTTTTGTACATATAAACATTTGTACACGTATAAGTGAAAAAGGCATGTACACCAGTGTTTATTGCAGCAGTATTTACAATAGCCAGGATGCAGAAGCAACCTAGACGTCCCTCAGCAGAGGAATGGATAAAGAAATTGTGGTACATATTAATATATACAATGGAACATTACTCAGCCTTAAAAAGGAACACATTTGAGTCAGTTCTAGTGAGGTGGATGAACAGAGAACCTGTTATACAGAGTGAAGTAAGTCAGAAAGAGAAAAACCAATACCTTATATTAGCACACATATATGGAATCTAGGAAAATGGTACTGATGAACATATTTTCAGGGCAGGAATAGACACTCAGACATAGAGAACAGACTTATGGCCACAGCAAGGACAGGAGAGGGTGGGACGAATTGAAAGAGTAGCCTTGAAATATATGTGTTGCCATATGTAAGACAGCTAGCTAACGGGAAGCTGCTGTATAATGCAGGGAGCTCGACCTGGTGCTCCGTGACCACCTAGAGGTGTGGATGGGTGGGAGGAACTGCAAGAGGGAGGGAGCGTATGTGTACCTATGGCAGATTCGTGCTGAAATATGGCAGAAGCCTGCACAACAATGCAAAGCAATTATCCTCCAATTAAACATAAATAAATTTCTAAAAAAAATTGTATGTGCACATGTGTATCTTTAAGATAAGATGAATCTGTTTAATCAAAAGATGCTTTAAAATGTTCACAAATATTGCCAGACACCTCTGCAGACATTTTATCGATTTATACTGCCGTGGGACTTCCATAGCTGTCCAGTGTTTAAGGCTTCATGTTTCTAATGCAGTAGGCGTCGTTTTGATTCTGGTCAGGAAATACGGATCTTGCATGCCACACAGCATGGCCAAAAATAAAAAAAAATTTTATGCTGCACAAGCAACATACACATGCCTATTTCCTACATCCTTTTCAACTGGAAGGCTATATCATTTTTGATGTAATATCTCAGTTTTGATTTGCATTGATCTTATTGGGAGTGAGGTTAAACATCTTTCCTATGTTATAGTGAGTGAAGTCGCTTAGTTATGTCCGACTCTTTGCAACCCCGTGGACGGTAGCCCATCAGGCTCCACGGTCCATGACCATCTATAATTCCTTTTCTGTGAATTGTCTCTTCATGTCCTTTGCCTTTTTTTCTGTTAGGTTGTTAATCTTTTTCTTATTGATTTGAGGGAGCTCTGTATAGATTAAAAGTATCAATCGAAAACACTTTTCTATTTCTGTATTTTAACTTTTGATGTTAATTGCATTTTAAAAAATACAAAAATTTTTTTATTCTTATCAAGTTAATTATCCATTTGTTTGTCTATGTCTTTGGGTTTTGAGTCATACTTAGAAAGGAATTCTTCATGCCAAGTTTATAAAGCATTTCAAGTTTGTGATTTTATTTACTATATGTAAATATTTGCTCCATCAGGAATTTATCCTGGGATAAAGTTGAGACGAATCTAGCTTTCTAAAACATTTTTAGAAGAGGTGCTCTTTTTTTAAAAAACTAATTTGAAAAACCCTTTATCATACCTACATTCCTCTATCAATTTCAACTTTCTATTATATTTTTGATAATTGCTTGTACATATTTCAAAGTAAACTTTATAATCAGTTTTTCTTATCTCCAAAAAAACCCTGCTGGCAAACATTACATTTCTAGATTAACTTAAGGAGAGTTGAATTTTTCTTTCTTGGCTGCAATATGCTGCTTGAGGCTCCAGCAATGAAACTGCCGAGTCCTAACCATTGAACCACCAGGGAATTCCTGAAAGTTATTTTGTGATAAGTCTGCTTGGATATCTAGGAGGAGGAAGGAGATATAAGGAGAGGGGCTTTTGAACACAGCATGGGCATTCCAGGAGGTGGAAGGCAGCAAAAAGAGAGATGTGGTTTGCACTGAGGAACTGTGAGAAGTATGGGGGTTTCCAATCTGGGGTATCCTATACCAGATTGCTCTGTGTGTATGATAAATTCTAGGTCAGTGACAGGACTTAAAAGGCATGAAATAAAAGAATAAGTGTAATGAATTCAGGGGATAACTTGTAGCCCAACAGTTACAGTATTTCAGAAATGTGTCTCTAAGTGTAAAAGTTAAAAAAGAAACACTTTATTAAACATAGGTGTGGTTCTTAAGCTAGGGTCCCCTGTTCAAAAACACTCATGTTAGTAACACTGGTTCAACTTGCTAGGGGCTTGCTCTCCTGGAGAGGGTCAAGAGTGTGTTCCTCTTTGAGTGGCTATACAGAGAGGTCCAGAGCGGAGACCCAGAAGAATGGTAAGTGCCAACACCCTCTTCATGCAAGACTGACAGGCTGGGGGAGGCTTAGCCTGGACTGTGCCTGAGGCCCTCAATATATGATATTTAAGACCAGAGACCTCTGACTCCAGGAGTGCACTGACAATATGGTCTCTTTCTGCAGTCTCTGGACTCCACTCCTAAGCTTTGGTTTAATTTGGCAGTAATGGAACCCAGGGATATGCATTTTAACAGGTGCTTAGGCAATTTGCACCCAATTAGACGTTCTCTGCTCTGAGAAGAGGGGCCTTAGGAGTCTATGGCAGAATCCACAGATGTCTGCAGGTTGAACAAGGCTGAGATCTGACACGCCCTTGATAGGGTCTGTCCGCCCTCCTCCCTGCCCC
>SJYV01002568.1:430601-446713 GCA_006410875.1 Neotragus pygmaeus
GTGAGGATGCTTGCACTGGCTTTTACCCAAAATTTAAAAGACCTAATCATGTGAAAGTGAAGTCACTCAGTCATGTCCGACTCTTCGTGACCCCATGGTATGTAGCCTGCCAGGCTCCTCCATCCACGGGATTTTCCAGGCAAGGATACTGGAGTGGGTTACCATTTCCTTCTCCAGGGGAACTTCTTGACCCAGGGATCAAATCTGGGACTCCCGCATTACAGGCAGACTCTTTACCATCTGAGCCACCAGGATGAACCAAAGCGAAAGTGAAAGTCGCTCAGTCATGTCCTACTCTTTGCGACACCATGGACTCTCCAGGCCAGAATACTGCAGTGGGTAGCCCTTCCCTTTTCCAGGGGATCTTCCCAACCCAGGGATCGAACTCAGATCTCCCGCATTGCAGGTGGATTCTTTAGCAGCTGAGCCACAAAGGAAGCCCAAAGAAAGGCAATGCCAAACTACCACACAACTGCACTCATCTCACACTCTAGCAAAGTAATGCTCAAAATTCTCCAAGCCAGGCTTCAATAGTACATGAACCGTGAACTTCCAGATGTTCAAGCTGGTTTTAGAAAAGGCAGAGAAACCAGAGATCAAATTGCCAACATCCACTGGATCATTGAAAAAGTGAGACAGTTCCAGAAAAACATCTACTTCTGCTTTATTGACTATGCCAAAGGCTTTGAGTGTGTGGATCACAACAAACTGTGGAAAATTCTGAAAGAGGTGGGAATACCAGACCACCTGACCTGCCTCCTGAGAAATCTGTATGGAGGTCAAGAAGCAACAGTCAGAACTGGACATGGAACAACAGACTGGTTCCAAATCAGGAACGGAGTACGTAAAGGCACCTCAAGGTGCATATTGTCACCCTGCTTATTTAATTTATATGCAGAGTACATCACGAGAAACGCCGGGCTGGATGAAGCACAAGCTGGAATCATGTAAGTGTGGGTTTTATTAAATGGATGTGTGCGGTGTGTGCTGAGTTTCTTCAGTCGAATCCCACTCTTTGTGTGCCTACGGGCCATAGCCCCCCAGGCTTCTCTGTCCACAGGGCTCCCCAGACAAGGATCTGGAGTTGGTTGACATTTCTTACTCCAGGGGATCTTCCCACCCAGGGATCAAACCCGCGTCTCATATCTCCTGCATTGGCAGGCAGGTTCATTATCACCAGTGGCACCTGGGAAGCCCTAAGCCTATACAGGCAAATAATTCTTGCATGTCTGATGCAAGGAATGGAGCCCAGAAACTGCTGACAGGAGGCTGCAATATCAGTGCATCCCTGGAGTCAGAGTCTTTGGTCTTAAATATTATACATTGAAGGCATCAATAATGCAGGCTGGACTGAGCTTCCCCCCAACTTGTTACTCTTGCATTAAGAGGAGTTGACACCATTCTTGTGGATCTCAGCTGTTGACCTCTTCTGAATAACTGCTCAAACGGGAACACACACTTTCAAAAAGATCCACAGCTACGCAGCCAAAGGGAGTCCAATACCTCACTTAGAGAAGGAACATTTCCTATCAGGAAACGACACCCTCTGCAGCGTCCTGCCCCTCTGCCCAGGGAGGGGAAGCCAGGGCCAAGGGCAGTCATTGAGCTCTTTGCTCTGTTATTTCCTTTTACCAGCTTAGTGCCACTCAGCCTGGCCTGCCCTGACTGGCCTCTCGCAGGGTGACCTCTGGCCCCCATGGAGGAGAATATGGGTTTCCGCTCCAGACTCAGAACTTCAGTTCACATTCAGGACTGATACCCTTGATCACACTACCATGCTGCTGCTGCTGAGCCGCTTCAGTCGTGTCCGACTCTGTGCAACCCCACAGATGGCAGCCCACCAGGCTCCCCAGTCCCTGGGATTCTCCAGGCAAGAACACTGGAGTAGGTTGCCATTTCCTTCTCCAATGCATGAAAGTGGAAAGTGAAAGTGAAGTCGCTCAGTCGTGTCCGACTCTTCGCGACCCCATGGACTGCAGCCCACCAGGCTCTTCCCTCCATGGGACTTTCCAGGCAAGAGTCCTGGAGTGGGGTGCCATTGCCTTCTCCGGCACTACCATACAAGTAACCACAAATAGACACTTTCCCATGAACAGGACAGGGAAGCCTGGCGTGCTGCAGTCCACGGCGTCACAAAAAGTTGGACATGACCGAGTGGCTGAACAACAACATGAACTCTTCAAGAGATTTGGGGAGAAAATGTCTTCATGCCTTATTGCCAGTGACCTGGGCTAGCATCTTCTTGTCTTTTGCCTGGATCTGACCAACTCTGTGTTTCTTCTGGAAACCTTGCCCCCACAGGGTGAACACACAGGGTCGTTTGAATTATTCTCCTCCATGGGACCGCCCACAAGCTGGAGACGAATATTTGGTATGGGGAGATTTGAGCATCAAATCCCAGATCTTACCTTGCTTCTGAGGGTGTTCCGGATACTCTGGAGTCCCGCAGAGCCCTTCTCATCTGTCACTGCTCAAGCAGCCCAGCGGCTTACCTGGGAAACTGACCTGTGACACAGTTCTCTTGACAAGTTTTGCTTGTCAGGGTTTTAAAGTGTGAACTCACCAAGAGAGCGAGTACAGCCGGCAGAAGCAGCCCCGGGCGCCCCTAAAATTCTCCATTCTTTAAAAAATTTTAAGGCTAGATGAAAAAGCTTCAGTTCAGTCACTCAGTCGTGTCCAACTCTTTGCGACCCCATGAATTGCAGCACGCCAGGCCTCCCTGTCCATCACCAACTCCTGGAGTTCACTCAGACTCACGTCCATCAAGTCCGTGATGCCATCCAGCCATCTCATCCTCTGTCGTCCCCTTCTCCTCCTGCCCCCAGTCCCTCCCAGCATCAGAGTCTTTTCCAATGAGTCAACAGGGCACATGAGGTGGCCAAAGTAGTGGAGTTTCAACTTTAGCATCATTCCTTCTAAAGAAATCCCAGGGCTAATCTCCTTCAGAATGGACTGGTTGGATAGCAATTCCAAATTTCATTACAAAACTAATAAGATGGTCTGGGCTTCTAATGGCACCCCCCTCCAGTACTCTTGTCTGGAAAATCCCTTGGACGGAGGAGCCTGGTAGGCTGCGGTCCATGGGGTCTCGAAGAGTCGGACACGACTGAGCGACTTCACTTTCACTTTTCCCTTTCATGCATTGGAGAAGGAAACAGCAACCCACTCCAGTGTTCTTGCCTGGAAAATCCCAGGGACGGGGGAGCCTGGTGGGCTGCCGTCTGCAGGGTCGCACAGACTCGGACACGACTGAAGTGGCTCAGCAGCAGCAGCATGCTTCTAACTTTAGTGTGAAAAGACACTTTCCTTACACATTCCAATAGGAAAGAAATAGATTCAACGTCTTACAAAACTTGAATGTGATTTAATTAAGTGGCACTTTAAAAGCATTAAAAGGCAGTCCAAACGTCTAGTTTGTTGGAGCGTGGAGCACTTCTGCCTTCCATTGGAAACAAGCCACGCTTCCTGTGTCACTGCAGGGAGATATCTTTTAAAGATGGGAGGCAGAGGGAGGCAGAGGAGAGGACAAGGGCACGGTTCCTTAGATCAAAAATGATTCCATTTCCAAAGGAAAAGCTCTTCTTAATCAATGACAGAGCTAGGTTATATAGACAGACCACCTTTATGCCAAATTCTTGATTTCATTTTAAATGTTTACTTGAAAAGTACCCCGCTCCCCAACACACACACACACACACACACACACACACACTCATATGCAAAGTAAAAATAAATCCCATTGCTGAAAACTTTCACATAAAGGAAGAAATGATAGTCCTGCAGCCCTCCTCTCCGCCCGCCCCACCCACCTCTCCAAGCCTACCATACAGAAGTAACCCTGGGATTCTTCACAGTAATGCTAATTCATGTATCATGTAACTCTGATCTAACTTGGAGCACAGCGTCCTGGGCACACGTATCTCCCAGAAGCTGTCTGCACTTTTTTTTTTTTTTTTCTTAGACTCTTGTGTAATTTCCCCCTGACCAGGCTTTCTGCTCTGGCTATGGAGAAGGGGAAAGCAGGTTGGGTGCACAGAGTGTGGGGCTGCTCTGAAGTACAAATACAGACCAGGGTGGGGGTGTGTCAGAGGAAGGCAAGGTGACTGCAGAGGAGCTGAAGCCACCACAACAAATGCAGATTGGGAAGCCTGCAATTTTATTTCCCAGCCTAAGAAGTTTTGGCACAAAAAGTGGGAATCACCATTCAAGCAGGAAGAAGTTCCCGATTCAATATAGAATGCTTAGACAATGCTTAGTCAGCAAATGTCTTAGTCACACGGAAGGAAGTTCAACATAAAATGTGAAGTTTCAAAAAGAGATACGTAATGGATATGTATGGCATGATCCCAAACTGGCGAAATCTATTTCTATGTAAGTCTAGCTCTTAATGAACATCCAGACACAACTGGAAGAAACCCAGATTGAAATAAGCCACAGTTATCAAGTTTACTTTACCAGTATTGTTTCATGTTACTGTAATGAAAACGTACTTCTCTTGTAGTGAAATGTTTGTATGAAAACAATCACTTAAACGGATCTTTGAGAAAAAAGGACTGAATCCAGAGTTACAAAAGCCGTGTGACAACTGGCACCAGACACCAGGAAGACTTGTTTTTAGTCTCAGGTTCACAGGAAAGATGATTAAATATTTCCAGAGTCCTAAGCGATTCGTCATCTCTGAATAAAATCTGATAAGTGAAGCTTGGGCTGAAAACGGAAATTCTATCCCTTATTTCATCACATGTGAGAAAGAACTTGTCCAAGTGGTTTCATGGAGCCCCAGACTCCTTTGAAGCTCTGGGGTGCAGGTGGGGTTGAGGTTCCCTGGAGCAGCGGGAAGGATGGCTCCCCAGGGGCAGTGAGGCTGTGGGAGCAGGGCAGCCGCCTCCCGTGGGATGTGCGCCCAGAGCCAGCTGCTGCCTACTGCAGGCCCTGAGAGCCCTTCTCTTTCAGCACAGTGCCCGGAGTCTTCTGTATCCGGCTTTCTTCAGTGACGCTTTCTTACCATGACCTCACGTTTCACATCGTTGGATCAATGTCTACATTTCTCCCCTCTCCTTTACTCTAAGCTGAGAATGCATGCTACAGTTGGTACATAGAGCCTAAAGGAAAATGAACACCATTTTGACATGGCTGAGCTTGGCACTGACCACAGCTAAAACTCTTCTTTAATTTCACCGACTTTACCTCCAGAGTGAATGGGGAGCGACTTTCCCCTTCTGTCCTGGCCTCTTCTGGGCCCTCTACAGACCAGCCTGTGGGTCTGGCTAATGCAAAAGAAGGCAGAGATCATTTGCTTGCTTTAAAGGAAAATAATTAAATATTTGCCGTTAGGTAATTGTATATTAGCATGTTGAATATTATTCCCCTGGGAGCAAGAAGTCAACCTGTAGGAATAGGCAGGTTTCCAAATACTGACATTGACTTTTGGTTCAGATTCTCAAAGCCCAGTGTCCTCNGTCCTCCCGCCCACCATCCCCCTCCTCCCTTATCTTTAATTTTATCACTTCCTAGCTCTTCAGTTACTGTAGAGTGGAGCCTCTGATGCTTCTGGCAACTTTGTGTTATTAGCAAGGGATGGCGTTTTGTTATTAGATTGCATTTTATTATTTCCTTCAGCTCAATGTGTACCTGATATTGGAGGGCTCACTCTCCCTATGGGTTGAGACTGAGAGATGCTGCAAATGGTGAGGTTTTATTACTTTTGTGGGCTCTGTTTCCTTGCAGCCAGGTGGGAAACCTGTGCTGTGCAGGCTGAAGGACAGGGGATGTCTTGTCTGAGCCCAGCGTCCAAGGCCTGGAATGGCCGCTTTTGTCTGAACTGCAGAATGGCCGGAGGCAGCTGTTCTTCTGTTGCCAGGAGAGGCCTGTTCCCACGAGGAGATCAGTAGGCATTTAGTACAGCTATCCTGGCCTCTCTGCACAGTGGGTCTAGTTTACCGTCACCTCCTAGGGACATAGATATAATTTTCTTTTAGCCAGCTTTATATATTTTACAATGTCATGTCATAGAAGACATACATACAGCTTCTAACTAGAAGAGCATTTCTGAAGGTTCCAGGCGTGTAAATTGTTAACTAGCCTTTAATAGAGTATTGGTGTAGTGGGAAAGCTTTTACTTTGAGCAGAGTGAGGCATGTACAATGCCAGCCTGCTAAGCCAACAACTCTCTGGGGCAAAGAAATCCATAGACTGTGGCTGATGATGCCACGCACTGCCAGCATATTGACTCTAATTGTCTTAGCCAGCCTAGATAAAACAATCAAATGGAACCAAAACCATTTTCAAAGCAAGTAATAATAAAACGCACATTATTAAAATGAAAAGCAACAACACAACCTATTCTCCCTGAAGGCGCATAGTCCCATCTGTAGTCTGGAGCTAAAAATTCATTTTCTTTCTAACCCTCTTCTGTTCTCGGTGTCCCATGAAGAAGCCCGCAGCAAGCCCTTTATTGTGTGTGGTTTAGGATGCACTCACTCGTGCGTGACAGAGTAAGAATTTAAAAGTCAGAAAGAAACTCAGTTTGAATCTGGGCAGAACACAGTGACGACTAAACTAGAAATGAAAGTGCCCTAGAGAAGCAAGATGCGGGAGGGAAGGTTTTACCAAACTCCAGGTCTTTGATGTTGCAGCGGAAGACAACTTCTCCATTCACCGCGAGCTCCACCACATTCCAGTCTTCGATCTTCTCCAGGAGGACCTGGTGTCCATCTTCAGCCAGCACAGCTGGAAAAGATGGAGAAGGACGTGGGCGCCACGGGGACAGGCGGACCTGGCGTGCAGATGTCTTCAGGGATGGCCGCGACTGGCCTGCTCTCCAGGTGCTCGTGGCCATAACTCAACCTCCCCGGTGGGTGCCCACTTGGCACAGCCCAACATGCCCTCCGCTCTGGTGGGAAGCACAGCCAGAGGCCTGAGAAATTTTGGTTTGGGTTGTGATCTGTGCCAGAGCCACATGATCAGTGAAAATATGAGCTTTCTCTAGGAAGAGTTTTTGAGTCTTCCTCATAGTAGGTGATACTCAGTGTTGGAGGGGATTTAGGAAATTAGGTAAATTTTTATCAGTTGGTCCCCTTTCTGGAGGGCAATTTGGAAGTAAATGTCAAAAGTCTTAAATGCCTCAAAAATTAGAATTAAAAAAATGATTCTAATCTCTGACCCAGGAAATTGCACTTACCAAAAAAAAAAAAAAATCAGAAACACAGGCAGACTTTTACAACAATAAGCTCCTTTCTGTAGGAATATATATACTATTAATGATGAAATACTGGGAATCACTTATATGCTCAGTAATAAGATGGTCAAGTAAATGGTGGTAAAGGCACATGATAAGATTTTATTTTGACATAAAAAAATGTCTATGAATTTTTAATAGTAAGAAAAATATTTGTAATATAAGCAAAAAATCAGGGTTACATTTTAAGATATATTAAAAATATATATTCCGTGTAATGAAAGTATGTGTATATATTAGGAAAAAGGGAACTATTCAGTGGTTATCTCTGGTGAGATGATGAGAAACTTGAAAAAAATTCTTTTAGCATATTCTAGGCTTTTTAATAATAATGAGAAAAAAAGGTTTTCAAAGTTAATGGACTACATTTTTATTCTCCCCTTTGGAATTTGCATTTTAGTTATTACATTCAACAGCACCTTCCCTAGAGATCAGCTATGGGAAAATGGTTATTTATTTTATAAAAAACTTATTCTTTATTATGGAAATGCAAGGGTATATGGGCTTAGGAGCAATGGCGAGCATGGGACAGCCTGGAGCTCTGGTTTTGCCAACACATTTCTCCCCAGGTCCTGATATGTTCACACTATAACCTCCGTGTCGGAGTTTGTGCACTAAATCACCACATTTGGCAGTCTTTGTCGGTGAGAATTTTGGTGAGGATGGAACGAGAAATCAGATGGGAGGAGGGCATGTTTTTCAAAGTTTCAGCATTTCAATCAGGCCTATGTGGAGAAAAGCTAACAGTTAGGATGGTTAATTGCATTTAATTACAGAGACAATTGCTGTTTCAAAATGTTGGCTTGTCCACTTCTTCACCTTTCAATCAGTTCAAGAATATCCAGCCCCAACTGTGAACATTTTGATTGTGTGATTTTAATTTCACTTCTGGAAAGGAACTTCAGAAAGCAACTCAGCGAGGGTCTCCATTAATAAGATAGCGCCCCTTGGGCACGCAGGGGTGGCCCTGATTGTCCCTGTGTCTGCTAACATCTCCACAGAACACCCACATCTTTGGCATATTTGTGTTACTGCATTCTATGTCGGTGTCTTATCCTTAAACATCTTTGGAGGGAGGCACTCAGTTTGGAGCAGGGACATATTTAAATGAAGCTGTCCGCCCAGTTTGGAATAGCGAGTGGATTTTTCAGGACATAAAGGCGTGAAAACGGTCTACAGACGGTTTTCTGGGGATGCTATGCCCCCTGGCAGTGCCTGCTCAGGAGAGGGGAGGCACAGCCTGAGAGGGAGAAGCTACAAACGGGTAGGTGGGAGGAAATTTGGTTTCCACGACCCTGGCTGTGCATTGTCTGAAGACACTCCTGGGACATGTAGTTCAATTTGATTGGAAAAAATCAGGAACAAAACAGCTTCTGCACTCTCATCTTACACTCCACCTCTATCCTAATAACCTCCAAGCCTGGAGGTTTTGGAGAGAAGGAGCGTAGGTTCTGTCTGGGGCTGGCCCCTGTGACCACAGGATAAGGGACGAGAGGCTTTGTAGGAGATCTGGGAAGATGTGCCCAGCTCCCACAATCCAACATGGTCCTTTCTCTGCAGGGCACATCTGACCAAGCCTCACATGAGCCTCTGGATTTGGGGTTCGTTTTATGAGAACAGTGGCACTCTTTTCATGCAAGGTGTACCTAAGACACGGGGTTTGATCTGCCAAATAACCCACCCTATGGAGGTGGAGGGAGTGCTGAAGAATGGGAATCTGCCTCAATATCTGAGCAGATGAAGCCTCCCAGGAAGAAGTCCTCATAACAGAGCATGTCCTTCTTCAATTCACTGACCACAATCCATCCTCTTCCGGGGCGGGGAGGGGCCTGTTAATGCAGCTCATTGAATAAACAAACTCATAACGGCTCTGGACACCTCCAACGACTCTTTGGACATAAATCTGCATCTTATTAAAGGGCTAAGTCACCTCGGAGTCTACATCGTCTATTCATCCTCAGGATGCCCATCCCCTTCTCACCAGTCCACAGTCCAGGATGTGTTGAGCCTGGCAGGAGGGCAGCGAGTACAGGCTTAAGGGATCAGACTCAGAGAAGCACCAGAATTCCTGCAGTCCATCCAAATGCCACCTCTCTACGTGGAGGACCCATTTTTTTCCTATGAGCTGCTATGGTTGCCTATTCAAAGAAAGGTCAGATAAATATACTCTGTGCAACAAAGTCTTTGCAAAGGCAGTGGCTAAACTCCAGCATAAATCAACCAGAAGCTGTAAGGCCACCTGCAGACAGCCTGACTCTTTGAAGTGGCACCTCATTCTTCATGGGGGAGCTGGGTGAACTGGAGGGATATGGAAAAGCCTCCCTCTTCTCAATACTGGTGGAACTGTGTGCCATCTACAAATGACTTAGGAAGTCCAGGCAAACAAACAGGCATCTCCCCTTCCTCTGCTCACCACAGATGCAAAGTCGATGACCATTAACAAGTGCAGCTAAAGCATAACTAGGGACAGGAGGATGGCACCCGGAGCATCTCTGCTAAATAAGGACGGATCTATTCCCACGAGTCTCTGCCTCTGGCAGACTTCAGCAAAGCAAGCAAGGGGTAACCGTGGCTGGGGAAATTAACACTCTTTGTTAAGTATGAGCTGGTTTAGTTTTATCAGTCTTGAGGCCATAGGACATATTTGCTGAGCTTTTATAATTCCTGGTAATAAAGAAAGAACGAAACATTTTAGATTGCTTAAGGCAGGGTAAGTTCAGGAGAGATCAGGCATATTTCCAAGCCAGCAGGGTTCGGGAAATGATAGAGGACTATGATTTTTAAAGAAACACACAGAACTTGGGGGCAGGTTTTACAGACACGGGTCTGCAAAGGCAGCTCTCCGTGCCTGGTGTGATCTTGTGTGGGCCTGCGTGCTCCCTCCTGTCTGACTCGGTGTACCCCATGGACTGCAGCCTGCCAAGGTCCATGGGTTTTCTAGGCAAGCATACTGGTGCGGGTTGCCATTTCCTCCTCCAGAGGATCCTCCTGACCCGGGGATCAAACTCACATCTCCTGTGTCTCCTGCGTTGGCAGGTGGGTCCCCTAACCACTCTGCCACCATGTTCGTTGGGTCTAAAGGATGGGGGAGTGTTGGACAGAGAAAGGGGAGCAGATGCTCCCTGCTTTGCTTCTGTTAACACCTTGGAATTTGTCACCGGCCCTCAGTAAATATTGGCTGAGAGTATTGTATAAATTACCATTCAGGGGTATACAGAGCTAACTTTAAAAATCAACCACCTGCTGACACCTTGCAATACTCAAGTCTCCTTCAACCATAAATATTCTCCCTTCAGTTTTCTCAAAATACTCCCTCCCCTCCCCTACTGTGGGAAGAGCTGCCTGGACTATTTATTTCCTCATCTTCACCCACTCCCTCACCTCCTGCAGTTGTAGCCTCAGCCTACCTTTTGAACCTAAACTGTCAGGGGCGAAGACCCATCAGTACATTTGATGACTCACACAGTTCTTCCCACCAATCTTCCAGCAGACTGATGCTCAGACCTACCTGCTTTCTTGCTTCTTAAAATACTTGGGCTGCCAAAAAGTATTTTAAACTCTCAATGTTATCAGATGACAAATGTAATGCAGACTAGTGATTTCTTAAAAACCTTAAAAATTACAGAAAATAAAGGACAAAAATTTAAAAATCACTTATAATACTTCCTCCCCCCTTTGTCTTTTTCAATGGAAGAGAGCTCATAGTGTAGATAAAATTCAGGAGTACACTTAATTCTTTTAACCCTGTGCTATGGTGATCCAGCCTGTCAGTAGACACAGATCTGCCACAGAGGGTTTCACGTGATGGATGAACGGCAAAGTATCCAGCCATTCCTTTCTCCGGTTGTTTCCAATTTTTCACAATGACCAAGGAATGCAAAAGACGTTCCTGGGCACGCTTCCAGGTGTGTGTGCGTGCTTTTATATATCGATGTAACTGAGAGTTGGAGCAGCTCGATCCCATGGTGTGTGGTTAAGTTTCAGGACGCTGCTAGGCTGCCCTTCAAAGCAGGTGTGCCAGCTTCCCCTCCCATCACAGGCCTCTGAGAACACTCTTCTACGTTCTTCATCAATCATGAATTCATCTTTTTCTAAAGGCAACTCCTGCCGACAGTGTGGTGCCCGCTCGCCGTTTTCTCTTGAAATTCGTGTCTTACCCTGTGCCTCCAGGCTGTCTGTCTTTGCCCCCCTCAGCGGGACCACTGCCCCATGCCCTGTGGTCCGCCCAGCTCCAACTTCCCTGTTTCCTCCACGGTCTCGCCTTCTGTGGCTCCAGTGTTCAGCTCTATGCAGGTTCATTTTAACTAAGATTTGTCCATCCTCAAGACATTCTAGGCACAGTTTCAGACTCCAGGATACAGTGAAGAATAGAACAGACAAAAATCCCTACTACCCTGAAATCCTGGTAGGAGAGAAGGATAACAAGAGAAATGGGTGAGACATAGTTATGTTGGATACTATTGAGCACTAGGAAGAAATATGAGAGGAGGGAAGGGAGATGAAGAAGATGGGGGCAGAGGGAAGTGTTGACTTGTCAGTGGAGGTGCTCGGGGAACACCTGTCCATGAAGGGGACTTTTGAGAAAGACCTGAAGGCTGAGGGAGTAGAGACCAGGCAGGAATGTGTAGAAAGAGCACCCCAAGTGGAGTACTTCCAAGCTCCACGGTAAAAGTGGGCCAGGTGTGCTCAAGGTCGGCGAGGAGGCTGAGACGGCTGGAGGAGAGTGAACAGCAGGAGAGGCTAAGCAGCAAAAGGAGGAAATGAGGTTGGGGAGGCCATGTGGGGCCTGGCTGTCCACTGTAAGCCTTTGGCTTCTCCCTTGAGTGAGCTAAGAGCAACCGGAGTGGTCCTGGATGCAAGGGCCGCACTCTCACTCAGGTTTAATGGCATCACCTGGCTTTGGGGCTGAGGACAGACTACAGCGGACAAGGTGGTCACAGCGGACTCAGGGGACTCAGTGAGGAGGCCAGGGCAGTGACCCCGGCAGGAGGTGACTGACAGTGGCTTGGACAAAGAGCCAGAAGGTGGTGAGAGGGAAGGTAAGACATGGCTGAATTCTGCAGGATGCTTTGAAGATAGAACCAACGGGATGTGCTGCTAGACGAAAGTGGGTGTGAGGGAAAGGGAGGCGAGGAAGATGCCTGCAGGGCTTTGGGTTCAAGTGAAGGATGGCACTGCTGTGAACCGAGATGGAAGAATGCAGGAGAGACTGGTGAATACTAGGGAGGCTGGTTCAGAAAGCCTATGGAGCATTCCAGTGACAGTGAGAGGTCCTGCTTGCAGATGTACGGTTTGCAAATCTTTTCTCCCATTCTAGATTTTCTTTTTACTCTTGGTATTGTTCTTTGATGCACAAAAGTTTTCAGTTGTAATGAAGTTCAATTGTTCTATTTTTTCTTTTGTTACTGATGCTTTGATGTTTAAGAAATACTTGACAAACCTAAGGTCATTCAGATTTGTCCTGATGCTTTCCTCTAAGAGTTTTTTAGTTTCTAAATTTAGACCTCTGATCTGTTTTGAGTTAGTTTTAAACTATGGTATAAGAGTCTAATTTTATTCAAAAGATATTCATGTGGACATCCAGTTTTTCCAGTAAAATTTGTTAAAGAATAAAAAATTTGCCCATTGAATAGTCCTGACCCTCATGAGGAAAGTCGGCTGACTGGAAACGTGATGGTTTACTGTTAGATTCTTGATTCTACTCCATTGTTCTATGTGTTTATCCTTATGATAGTATCACACTATTTTGATTACTATAACTTTGAGTAAGTTGTGAAATCAGCAAGTGTGATACCTCCAACTTTGTTCTTTCTCAAGATTGTTTGGGCTAGTCTCAATCCTTTGAAATTACCTACGAATTTTAGAATGACTTTTTCCATTTCTGCAAAAAAAAACATCATCAAGATTTTGATATGAATTGCATTGAATCTGCAATTCAATCTGCCACTTTGGGAAGTATTGGCATCTTAGCACTATTAAGTCTTTCAATCCATGCACACGGCATATTTTCCCATTTGCTTTGGTTTTCTCTCATTTCTTTTAGCAATGTCTGGAGTTTTCAGTCTATAAGGTTTGCACCTCCTTGGTTAAATCTCTTCATATGTGTTTTGTTCTTCTAGGTGCTATTGTAAATAGAGTTGTTAATTTCCTTTTCAGATTGTTCATTGCTAGATATAGAATTATAACTGATTTTTGTGGGTTGATTTTGTATACTTAAACCACGGTGATTTTATTAGCTCAAGCAGTGTTTTTGTGAACTCTGGGGTTTTCTAGCCAGACACTGGCTGGATCTGAAGCACATCCTCCTGACCCACTCCTCCCATCTCCATCCTCTTAGGGAGTACCGATGCTTTTACTTTAATCCACCACCCCTTAATGGCCACTCTGGCCCAAGCTACTATTCTCTCTGCTTTGGACCGCCCCAGCAGCCCCTTATCTCCCTGCTTCCATTCCTGGCCCCTCTAATCTGTCCTACTTGCAGCAGCCACAGTTTCATCCCCCTGCCTAGTACAATACAGCCTGCTGGATCTGGCCTCCGTCCACCTCTCCAGCCTCATCCTCTCATCAGTTCCACAAAGACACAAGGCTATTTGTTCATGCTTCCAGCTTTTGCAGACATCAGTCCCACTGCCTGGAATGCTCTTTCTTCCTTTTCCCTACTTAGCTTCTCATTCTTTAAAGCTCAACTCAAATGTAATTCAGGCAAGTAAGTCTTTCTAGTTCTCTTTCCTCTCCCCTCCAGTTGTGGCCAGTGGGCGGGGGCGGGGGGGGGAATCCCACTGTGATTACACTGCTCTATCGGCAGCACCGCACAGCTGACAATTAGTAGCCGACAAGGACACGCGCACTTCAGGGTCTTGCATCTTGTTCACCAGAGTGTCCTCAGTACCTGAAAGAGTGTCCAGCAAATATGGGTGCTCAGTAAAGGCTTATTGTATGAATGAAAGATCAAGGAATAGACTCTCTGCCATTTTCCAGCCAAGTGACCTTGGAAAAGTCACTTAATACTCCTGATCCTCAGTTTCCCAGTGTGTAAAGCAAGGCATGTAAGCTCTCTATTCAGGAGATTTACTCCTCAGCACCGAGTGGGCTCACCGTGTGTCTCTTCTCCCCTTAATATGGGGCAGCAGGGGTTTAGCGAAGATTTCCAGAGAAAGGAAGGAAGGAAGTCTAGGCAGAGGGCGCAGCCTGCACAGATGCTCAAAGGCTGGGGTGCCCCTGAGTCCATGGAGTTGGATGCCCGGCTCCAACTCGGCGCTCGGCTGCCTACCTAGCAGGCCCTCCAGGCGATAGGCGCGGTGCTCCACGGACAGACCGATTGAGCTGTACGGCCCATAGCGCATGATGACCTGCGCGTTCTTGGGCATGGCCAGGACTCTGGCTGGGGTTACAGCGCAATACACGCTGCCAGGCAACTGCTCTTCGGGCCTTTGGCGGGGGTGGGCGTGGTCATGCGTGGGTGGGCGGGGCCACGGAGGTTGTGGGTGGAGCTGGAGGATCTGCACCCCAAATCACCAACCAAATGCCTGGCGTGGGGACGGGGGATGAGGAATCTTGAATGCCTGCACCTACTATGTCCCTACGTCTGAGGTGCAGAAAAATGTAGTGATGTTGGAAGCCACTTGCTCTCGCGACCCTCACAAGCCGGTAAACGCGGTATTTTCAACCTGGTGTGGCAAGTGTTAAGGATAAATAATAGCAGTTAACAGCATATACAGCTAGTTACAGAAAGTTTATGTCAGGCGACAAGCTAAGCACGTTCCGTGTTATCTCATTTAATCATTTTGCCGTTCTTATGAAGTAGGTTATGTTTTCTATTTACAAAACAGAAGCTTGGAACGGCCATGTCACCTTCCCAGGCAAGTCAGGCATGTGGTATAAATTGGAAACCTTTGTAAGGTCTGCGTAATGTCTTTTTGTTTCTCTAGCCTGGTATTTATTGGAACTCTTGAAACTGTGAATCTAAGTCTTTCATCTGTGTCTGGACAATTCTGAGCCATTATCTCTTCACACAGAGCTTCTGGCCCCTTTGCTCACTGTTCCGGGACTCCAGTTAAATGTATGTTACACTTTCTCAACGCGTTCCCATTGCATGCCCACTGTATTATTCTCACGGCCTCTTCTTTCCTGTGTTTTCCTTTCTTTCGTCCATGCTTCTTTTGGGATTGCGTCTGTGCGTGTATTACATACATTCAGTTTTGCTTGTAATCCAATTTATTAATTTTCTCTGCAGTTGTGTCTTAAATGCTATGAAACCCATCAATCTCGTTCATTATTTCAGCTGTTTGTTTTTCAACTCTAGAATTTTTTTTTTTTTTTTTTTGACAGGAAATAGCATTTATTGGTGAGCATGATGAAGGAGGGGACAGCGCTGATGCTCATGAGTGCAGGGCCCGCCATTTGTCCAGGGGACCACGATTAGGGATGTATTTGACCCCACAGCCATCTGGGATGAGTCGCTTTTCTGCCACCATGTTCTCAAATTCATCCGCGTTGAATTTGGTAAATCCCCACTTCTTAGAGATATGGATCTTCTGGCGGCCAGGGAACTTGAACTTGGCCCGGCGGAGGGCTTCAATCACATGTTCCTTGTTCTGCAGCTTGGTGCGGATGGACATTATGACCTGGCCAATATGGACCCTGGCCACTGTGCCCTGGGGCTTCCCAAAGGCACCGCGCATACCTGTCTGGAGTCTAGATTGGGAAACAGCAGGCTAGTCATGAATGCCCACTAGGAAGAGTTGTCTCCAAGGTCCCTTAGGGCAACCTGTACAGGCAACAGGTTGCATACACTACCAAGGAGGCTGCTATTTGCAGCCATTGCACACTGGGCCCCCATGGGGAAAAGAGCACAGTCGGCTTAATTGGCTGCAAA
>SJYV01002568.1:451143-507314 GCA_006410875.1 Neotragus pygmaeus
CACCCCACCCCCAGAATGTGGGTTTATTTTCTTTCTTTTGAACTTGACTATGTGTTTAAACTTTTTTTCCTCTTTGTGTGTATGTTTTTATAGGTGGAAGGGGCCCTCCTCTATCAGTTCAGCCTGCTGTTTTGCAGTTTCTTAAATGTAAGAGATAGAGACCAAGGACAGAAACTTGGGATCCAATGACGTGAAAGGAACGGAAATAGGAAGTGAAATCCCACGAGGAGATGGAAGAAGCCGTAGAGGAGAGCAAAGAGAGAGCTGGTCCTTGGGACACAAGGGTGAACGGGGCTTTGAGAAAGGCCCTCTCTTGTGACATGAGGATGCCACACTGTTCACCCTGCAGACCCTGGAGGCCGCTGTGGAAGGAAGACTCAGAGAAACAGAAGCTGAGAGGCTGCCTCAGGTTATAAAGGGAAGCCACGGCACTGGCTCTCCCTCGGTCCCCAAGGGGAGCCGCTTGGGTGTAATTTAGAAACTCGTGGTTGCTCTTGTGAACCTGGGAGGGACTCCTCCTTACGTTTCTACCTGAATGTACCAATGTCCTCTCCCAGGACCTTCAGACGAACAGGAGAGGGTGGCATTATTTTGCTCATTGGGGTTGGGTTGCCTGTTGTTTCTCTTCTCTGTCACCTGCATCTGGTTATTTTGGGGCCAACAAGAGCAAAGCCACATTACTTTCATCCTGTTCTTTCGTATCCCCTTCATTGCTTGTGGAATATTCTTAACCATTGTCTTTTTGGATAATTCCTCCTTTGCATCCCAATCACACACATTCATGCACTTGAAGGTTCCTGTTGGGCTGTGATCAGAAAGCATTTGGGCTTCTGTTTGGAGGGATCTTGGTTCTGGTTCAGGCTTCCCAGGTAAACAATCTTCCTGCCAATTCAGGAGACTCAGGTTTGATCCCGGGGTTGGGGATCATAGGAAATGGCCACCTACTCCAGTATCCTTGCCTGGAGACTTCCACGGACAGAGAAGTCTGGTGGACTACAGTCCATGGGGGTGAAACAAGTTGGACATGACTGAGTGACTAAACAATGACAACGACAGCTCCGGTTCTGTGGATTCTTGGGGTTGAGGAGGGGGTTTTGCAGTTTGGAATATATCTGTGCAGGCTGCAGGGCCATGCAGGGTTCAGGAAGTGTGTGCGCAAGTACTTGTGAACCTGCAATAAGAATGTCGAATTTTTATATCACTTCTAAGTTTTCAAACAGTGACCATCTTATGTCATTTTGCCACAACCTTGGAAATGGGTAGTGCTGATATCAATATTCCCATTTTACAGATGAGGAAACTGAGGGCTAGAGAGGTGAAAGTGACATTCCCCAAAGTCACTCCATCTTGCTCTCAGAGCTAGAGCTGTGTCTATAGCTTAGGCATCCCCCCTCCAAACCTGATGCTTTCCCCTCCACTTCTTTCTGCTTATGCATGTTCTTACAGACTTAGGTGGAGACACCCATCTCTATACCCAGCCTGATCACAAATACCCCATGAAACCTCTCATCCTATACATGCCACACACTAGGAGAAACTAAGGTCTTTCCTGCTCTTTCTCTCCCAGCTCCTGTTTTTCAGACATCCACTGTTGCTGTTGTCAGACCTCAGACAAAGGCGAATGAATTGTTGACCCAGCTGACAGAATTTACTACACAAGTTTTTATAGCATTTCTGGGCAGCAACAGCAGCCAATGCCATCTTTCTTGGCATTACTTTTTATTGAATATAGACTTATAGTCTTTAAATAATTTGAATATAGTGCTTTCAATATACAGTTCTTTCATCACACACATATTTCTTTAAAGCACAAAACTATAACTTAAAGGGCTATAAATACACATGTACATATTGCCATAAATCTAGAACTGTTTTATAAAAATAGAACTCAAATATCAACTTTATATATTTTGGCAACTTAGCAGTATTGTAAGGTGGCCACATACATTTTTATTATGCATCACTGTCCCCCCAAATCTGAGTCTCCAAGTTTCATTTTCCACCTCTCTGAGGACTCTTGGGGCAGTCTCCTTTACCAGGGTCCCCACAGAGATGGCCGTGCCCATGGCTCAGCACTGCCTTTACATAAACGCTCAGTGTACCCACCTGAACTGGGAGGGGGAAGACCAGCTTCCAGCCCTTCCCTCGGAGGGAGGAGCTGTTCCCTCCTGCCAAACGTCTGCCATCCACACATGGCTGATATCGGAGCACACAGTCAGTTCCCTTTCCCTAAGCTCAGAAAATGGCAGATGTGTTTGGTTCTGACAAATGAGTGTCTGAGAGAAAGTGGGAAACAAACGTCACCTGAACAGTGCCTGCTGGGGTAACATCATCTCGACAGCGGGCACCAGGGCCCACCTGCTCATGCAAGGCCCTTTACACATGTGACCTACCGTCCTGACAACCTCACAAGGCTGGGACGTGCTTGTCCCCATTTGATGATGGAAGAACGTGAGTCTCTGGGCTTTTTAAGTCTCTTGGCCAAGACCAGTGAGGCTGCCTGATCCCCAAACCAGAGCTATCTACCTGGAGAGAAACCAGAAGAGAACTTGGATCTTCACTGTGATCATTTGCTGGAAACAGGTAGCTTTGAGTCAGCTTACAGCAGGTGGACACCAGTTCCCCAAACACTCCTGGGACTCTTGGGCTGTGCTTTTCCAGGGGGAGCAGAAAGGTGGACGCGTGAGGGAAGCAGCATGGACTCTGGAGGCCAATGGTTTTGAAGGGGCAGTGCCAGAATCTCCCGGATCATACAATAGAAATTCTCAGCCTAAAACCAGCGGCTCAAGGAATTTACAGCTTAGGGTTGTCTGTGTTATCAGAGGTCCCAGCAAAGGTCAAAATGTTCCCCCCATCTCAGCCCTGCCTGCTTCTGTTAGTCAAAGGGCAGAGAGCTTGCACAGTGCTCCAAAGAAGAGACACATTAAGGGTCCCTGGGCCACAGAGGAGGGTGATACAGAGCAGGATGGGCAGGTCATTGCCTCATGTCTTTGCGGGAGGAGTAGAGGGCTTTTCTTTTTTAGGAAAACCCACAGGAAGCATGGCAGAAAGTGAGATAGGAGCCCAGTTCTGCACCTCCTCTGGACAGAAGCAGGCTGCCTTGGCTATTTGCAATTTTGATTTTTCTGGTTGCTTTCCCATAAAAATATGCCCTAGCAGAAAGTGCCTCTCACATCTCCATGATCACTGCCTCCCTAGACATTCTTAGCTCAGTTCTGTGGACGGCTGGCCCCTCCATCAGGGCTGGCTCTGTGCACAGCCATGCCCTCCTCCCAGCCCCTCTCTTCACCAGCTGTGTCCTCAGCCCCCAGGCCAGTGAAGAGCTCTGATTTGGGCTCCTCCACATGCATTTTAGTCCAAGCTGTCCAAGGATGTCCAGCTTAGGCCACTGAGAGCGTATTCTGAAATTAATGTCACAGTGCTTCTCTTAAAAGCCTCCCTTAAGAATGAACGAAACAAAACAAACAGCAGCAGCAGAAAACCCCTGAAGCATCCTGCTCTCCTGAAGGCAGATCACTGATCAGGGCATGTGTCTTGTGAAGGCGAATGGGAACGCAACCAGAAAAAATGCAAGCGGCAGGATCCCTGGGGAGGTGGACCGGTCCCTGCCAGGCCCCCAGGGAAAGCAGGGAGCAGCAGCTACTCCAGGGCAATGGCAGACCACTTTCTTCCCCTTTCAGAATAGCCAACCAGATTTTCTGAACTCAGTGGAAAGCTGCCTCCAGGAGGCAAAAGGAGAAATGTGTTTGCAGGCCCAGATCACTGTATTTTAAATTAACTTGGGCTGTGTGTGTGTGTGTGTGTGTGTGTGTCTCGGGGGATGGGTACTGCTTACAGGACCACGTGTCTCAGGGCGGGTCGCTCTGAATGCCATGATCAGACTGTTTTGAATCTAAAAACAAAGCCCTCTACTCCTCCCCAAGAGACACAGGCAGTGACTTGGGGCTAGCCTCTTCCTTCACGGTTCATTTGGGTACCCTGCACATAATAGGGTGACTCATTCCTTCACTGGACATGCTGGGTCCTGCTGGGAAGCACACGGCAATTCTGAGCTGCTGGGGCTACGGAGGGAAGTCAGTGGTGGCTTCCCCCTCTCACCCGGGCCACCCCAAAGCCAGGCCGGTCTTACTTCCCAACACATAGGCCCAAGGACTCCTTGATAAATGATGATGCTTCCCGCGCCTCACGAGGGATGCGCTCCTCCTGCCAGTCCAGCTCTGTGTGAACCCTCAGTGTGGTCTGTTTTGGGTCTGGAGTTATAGGGAAGCTACAGAAAGCTGTGGTGAAGGCTGGGAGCAAGGGGTTCGGTGGGGTCTGGCAGCTGCAGAATGCTGGGTTGAGGAGTTGAAAGCTGGTGGCAGCCATCAAGGCTGGTGCCCCTGACTGGGCCTTGTGACTTTTTCCTTTGTTGCCGGTGGCTTGCCTGGGGCAGAGAGTGGCAGACTGCAGAGGCGTCTCATTTCAAGGAGGCTTTCTTCCACAGCTTTTGCAAACTTGGTTGACGATGTCTCCTTGCAGTTGTGGAAGCTGGAGATGCAGAAAAGGATGCTCTCTGGCTGGGGGTTGTAGCAGGCACCATACCCGTTGGGTACCACGGGGCCATAGCAGCAAAACATCTCCATGGAGGTGGGCACCTGTAGGGGAGGACAGGTCAGAGGTTGCTTGTTCCGAAAGTCTGCTCAAAGCATGACGTTCTAGCAGTCCAGGGGCCTCAAGGAGATATTTGCTTCTCTTTGACTATTTCCCACCTGGGTGTGTGACTGAATTAAGCACATCAACTGATTGCTTCATCATGGATGGCCACAGCCAGAGTCATCAAAACAAACCCATCTAACTGCATGAATCAGAAGAGAGGCCCTGAGCTCCTCCCTGGTGTGAAATCTGCTCTGCTCGTGGAGTCGGAAGCTCCCAGAGTGACCCGGTGCTGGGCCGAATCTCTCCTCCACCTGGGGGCTGTTTGAATCACCCAGGCAATCAGAGCAATTTACTAAACGGCACCCTGGTGGCACCCAAGAGTTAGACGGCTTCCCAGAGGGAGTGATTTATGAACTGGAGGAAATCTGGCTCCTCTCCCTGTCGATTTCCCCACATCCTTAATTACTGCCAGTGCTGCCTGCCTGTCTCCCAGCAGCCTGGCCACGCACAATCACCCAGCATCGGGCGTTTCAGAGATTGCCATCAACTGGGGTTTTTAGTTATGTACCTGATACATTTTGAATCCAGAAGGCTGCGATTTTGTAATGCGGATCACAAGCCAAGAAAAAGCGCTTCTGAAGGCATTGAAGCCATCAATGTTCATTCCAGTTGGAGGAAAAAAAATACCACCACACCCTGAATTAATTGTATGAGCTGGTTTCAGAGGGGAAAATGGAGCACGTTCTCGAGCGGGTGCAGGGCGGCGTGTGTTTTAAACCCACAGGCCTTCAGAAATGACACTGGTCGTTTTAATGGGGCAGAACAGACCATTAGTCTTGCTAATAGAGTCACCTCATTGTCAGATAAATTTGCCGTGCAACAGCCGAAGGCCGTAAAGCGTTCCGAAGCACTTTTTGCCCACGGATGGTTTCCTGAAGAATTTATGTTGTTCTGTTCTGCCCTCGCTTACTCTGCAAGCTCACTGCCGTGATGACAAAGCGACATTACCGAGGGGGCTTTGATCCTCAAACATAGCTTTATCAGCCCCTTTTATTGCCCACGTTCTGCTTTTCGCAGATGAGGTGGAGTTTTAGTAAACTGACATGTGCAGGGCGGGGGAGGGGGAGGGGGTAGGTGTTTTCTCTTCTAAGTGGCTGCCTTTCTCTAACAGATCGTGTTCTGCTTTTGTATTGGTGGTCCTCCAACAGAACAAGGCTGTAGTGCTGGTTTTAGGAGATGTCAGAGTGGCCCCTTACGATGAGGTCTGTGACCTGCTTGGAGGACCCTGTCCGTGCCAAGCACTGGGGCTGTGGGGTTTCTACCTACATCATCACATCTGATTGAGCCAGGACTTGCTTCTGGGGTGACATTGGAAGAAGGAGGCCTAATGGTTAGGGTACGAGAGTGGGTATTCTCCCATCCTGCCCACCTCTGCTAAAGAGGCATCTGTGATCATGCACATTTAGAAGATGGGAAAACGGCACTCGGAGCATTTCGGTCCTTCTGCTGAAGGGCATGCTGTTCCCTGGAAGCAAAGCCAGAACCGGGCTGATTCCAAGCAGGGGGCTGTAATCACTCAGCTCGTGAGAAAGCCCACAGCTTCCACTAAGTGCTGGCGGGTGCTGGCTGCGCCGGGGCGGTACCTGGCTGGTGGAGAGCACAAAGCGGTTGCTCAGCAGGTACGTTTCATCCGTGAACATCTCGGGCAGCTCCTCGCACGTTTCCCGGGCCAGCTCCCGCAGTCCCAGCAGGTGGTTGTCGATGGCCATGCCGCTTATGGCCTGGGACAGAGAGCAGGGCGTGAGGCGCGCCTCCCCTCCTCCCCTCCTCCCCAGCTGCGAAGCTCGGGGGGCTTCGAATGGCTCCGGCCCACCCAGGGCTTGCCGTGGACCACGTCCGTGTGAGGTGGCTGCCCAGGACCAGGTGCTCCTACGTGGCCTCTGCTCCTTGTGCATTTCTTCACACCCGGGTTAAGCCAGAGGAGGGAGGGTTCTAGATGAGGATGCTCGAGTTAAAAGCCGGTGAGTCTGACTGCCCGCCCCCCAACAGCATGATCCCTGCTGAGGTTCAGCGTGTATAACCCCTCATGCTCCAAGTGGAAACAGCAGGGCTGGCTTGGCCTGCCTGGGCTTTGTGTGGATTATCAGAGCAGCCACACTGCCCAGCAGCCAATCCACCCCGGCTCTCACCGTCTCTGAAGCTACTGTAGCAACTGGGGTTGACTCAACAGACTCTTTGGATCAGAGCCATGAGTAGTAACGAGCAAAATGACTCAACATCCAGTCTTTTGTTCATTCAAGAACCTTACTTGCATGACTACTATGTGCCTGAGAAGCTGCTAGAGGAGAAAGCAGTCACAGACTCAGCTTCATGGAGCCTTGGGTGAGGAGGGAGGCATATCAGCCAATCATACAGATAGACTTGTGACCATCAGCTGAGCAGATGCTGGGAAGAAGCATGCGGCGCTATGAGAGGATGTGACAGTGCGTCTGGACCTTACTTGCTCCTTTCCTCGGAATTTCCTTTCTCCATAACCTCTGCCAAATACACTAGCCAGATACATGGAGGTTTCCTGGCTTCCGCCTCCGTCCCTTACCCGCATATCCAACCAGGGGCCTACAGAGCATCCTTACAGCTCTCCTCTCCCCGTCCCTGATCTCTTTCATTTAGCTGTTTTCACCAACTTAAAATAGTTAACACAGCAGAACCCAATGGCAATGCTTTGGAGAATATTTTACTAAAATCTTCATAAAATTTTAAATTATTATCAAAGTTGTATATTTATAGTTAAAAAAAAAAAACCCCAATAAGCCAAAGACTTATGTCACTTTGCCAGCACTGAGTCCCACTCCATAGAAGCAATCACTTGGAACCCTTTTAGCAATTGACTTTCTTAGTTCAGAATAACATGCTTAGACTGCTGCTACTGCATTTCTCAATTTCCTTATTATAGAAGATGAAACTTTGGCTCTTTGATACCCTCCTTCCCAAATATATTCCACTCCCCTGTGCTTCCAACAGAGTTAGATTTGAACTGCTTGTCATTTGACCAACATTCAGTGTTTACACGGCTATAACTATGCGAGCATTCACAGCTGAGGCCTGAGTCCTGCGTGTGTTAGGATTAGATTTCCTTAATCAGTTTTTTGTGTTCCCTAGAATCGACAGTCTGTAAATGATTAAATTATAATTTTCCCACTTGCTTACCTTTCTATGTATCTACAATTTATTGATTTGTAAATCCTCAGCCGGAACTGTAAAACTTCCCTTAATGCATAAAAATGTATCAGACAATTTATCAGTTTAATTTCTCCTTTCACTTCTTGCTTCTCCGCAGACTGACTGTTTCCTGGGTCTGCTCAACAGCTGTCATCTTAGGATCTCCCTTTGCTCTCATCCTTTTTCTCGACCTCTTTCTGCTGTTGAATCTTCTGATTTTAAGTCTACGATTTTCTTTGTGTTTTATTCCTTACATTAGTGGTCTACATCGTCCAATAGCTTTACTAGAAAAAGAGCTTAATAAGGAAACATCATAGGCCCTCGCCTTTGCACCTGCTGCTCCCTTCTAGGGCCATCCTTCCCGTCTACATCTCCCTGACAAACACTTCCTGCTTTAAGTCTCATATGAAGCACTACTTCCTCTGGGGAGTTCACCTGGCTTTCCCAAGCAGAAGGAACTTATTCCTCCATGCTCTCTGCTACTTCCTGAAATATTTAAGGCCTCTTTTCCCTACTACATAGTGAACTCCCCAAGGATAGGGCTTTGTTTTTTATTTGCCAGCACCTAATGCCTTGCCTAATAGAGTTTTGCCAAGAAAATGCACTGGTCATAGCAAACACCCTCTTCCAACAACACAAGAGAAGACTCTACACATGGATATCACCAGATGGTCAACACTGAAATCAGATTGATTATANCACAAGCAGTATAAATAAATAAATACATGGAGAATAAGAAGGCAGAAACAGCCCTGGGTGGGGATGAACTCTGCCTCACTGAGACTGCGTGAACCACAAACTCTGCCTTCTCTTACATAAACTGTAAGGCGCTTTGCATGTTGGTGCTATTATTATTGGTGTTGTTTCAAAGACCATTCACTGTATTCCTGTAAAATCCATGTAAAAAGCAGGATTGCTGTGTCACCCAGCTTTTAAAAATAAGAAAGGGGAGGCTCTGAGAGGCAAGGTGGCCTCACCAAGTCGCTGCATAGGAGGAGGCCCAGCTGTCACCCCGAGTCCCTGCTGAGGCCCTGGCCCTGGGCGCAGCTGGGGTCCTGAGCGCAGGCGAGGTCACTCACCATGACTGTGTACTCCGTCTGGGCTCGGATGGCGTCCTTCAGGAGCAGTAGCTTCTCCGAATCCTGTAAATGGACAGAGATACAGTGCACGGGCTTTAAGAGGCTGCTCGGGTACAGGCCAGCCAAAGGAGCTGGGTGTCCCGGGGCTGAGCCACAGGCGGCCCACAGCTGCCCCACCGGCCTCCCTGAGACCCCTCAGGCCAGCAAGACTTACCGGCACGGCGGCGGTGTGGTGGTCAGCGACGGCTTTCACAAAACGCAGCGCCTCCGGCGTAGCCGATCGAATGTTGTCCACTCGTCCCTCGTGGAACCGGCGGATGGAGGCGCTCTCGTAAGTGGGCACAAGTTTCCCGTGGAGCCTGCACAGGAGGAAGGGGGAACGGCAGACAGCACTGCCTTCTCAGGGAGTCGTAAATGCGGAAGGAAAAATAGCCTCACCTGCCTTGATTTTTACAGTCCTGCCTTCACCCGGCACAGTCTTTCATTTTCATGTTAATAGAATTCTGGAGGAGATTCCCCAAAGATGAATGCTGGGGAGCCTCTGATATAAAGAGCTGAGTACCCTTTCCTGCGAGGGTGATACTGTGTGGATATAAAATATAAGGAAGACATGACTGATAGCTGTTTTTTTTTTTTTTTTAAAGTCCCAATCTGGTGGGAAACCTAGAATTTTCTGCAAGACCTAATGAGTGAGTGATTAATAGCACAGCATGGAATAATTCATCATTCCCACTCTTGAGGGAATCCTATTTTATTTAAAAACAATTCAAGCGTGACCTATGGATCGAGGCAAGGAGGGGGCCTTAGTGGCCAGGGGTGCCAGCTGCTGCACAGGCCCGACATCCAGGGGCAGCGTTGCTTCCAAAGAGACCCGTGGGTGCCAGGGCTGCGTCTCTCCTTCCTCACGTCTGTGGCCACTGACCCCACCAGTCAGGGTGAGTCTCTTCCTCAGATATGTGAACTGAGCAAGCACCCTTAGGCTTGCGCACCAGGCTGGCAAACACCTTTCCCACCAGTCAGTGAGGCTGTTGGTGTTAAGGGGTCAGGGAGGGGAAAGACACAGAACCCGGAGAGGGGCGGTGACAGCCCGAAGTCACACCGCATGCTGTGGCCTGGTGTCTCGGCCTCCCCCAGGCACGTCTCCCTCGCCGTGGTGAGTTCAGGAGTGGGGAATCGAGAGTCTGACTGGGGACAGTGATTGACACTGCATGACTGCCAAGAAAGTGGCATTTCCTGTACTCATGTCTCGTTTCCCCCCAAGACTCTGGCAGGGAGCTTAGTTCCTGTATCTCTACAGCCCCTCGGAGCAAACACCAGGCTGAGCCCAAAAGCAGGCGCCATCACTGGCTGGTAGCTAATCAGCCCCAATTTAGGCAGCTTCCAGGCTTCTGCTGAATCTAGAAGCAGATTAAGAAAACTTTTTCGTTATAGTTGAAACTCCGAAGCATTCATTCCATAGGCAGCAGGCGGTATTTTGCCGATTCAATGAGGGTGGGAGCCTCTGGCCTCATCTATTCCTGGCCATGTCCAGTGGCGGCAAAGCTCCCTGGAGGGCAGAGGACGGGGCACTGTCCCCATCCCCTCTGGGGTTTGGAGCTGAAGCTCTGAAGTGCCTGAGCACCAGGCAGCAGTGTCCTCAGCCGCTGCTCGAGCAGGGCACTGGCCTCACAGCCATTTCAGCCACACGCCATCTGAGTATCAGGACGGCAGTGACTGCAGTTCCAGAGGCTGGGTCCTCCCACAGCCCAGCGAGGTCTACACATCCTGGGGGTGAGCACAGGCCTTGTGTGGGGTGATGTCACCCTGACCGATGACATTCAGAGTGGCAGCACTCCCTTCCCTGCGGGGGACACTGGAGTCTGGGATGCTACGCACTCGTTAGTGATACCTCCGTGCCAGGGCCTTCTCCAAGTCGCTTTATGCCTGTCCTGATTGCAGACCAAGAGCAGTTTCTGGTGGGGCTGTGGCACCATTCGCTACACAGCACCTGTGCTGGTTTCTGAGCGGCTGCTTCTGGAATGCTGGGGTCAGCAGAAGCCAGCCCTGTCTCAAGGAGGATCTATTGTGCATTGTTTTTCGCCTCTCATAAAAGGCCAGTTTGGCTCCCTACCCTGCCTTCAACTCTTACTCCCACCTCTGCTTCTCTTCCCCAGGACAGAGCTACTACTTCAGGGATTTTTCTAAACCACACACAGACCACGCCACCCCAGGCTAAAACCCCTGCAGTGTCTTCTCAGGGCTCTGACAGTCCCTGGTGCCTACTCTGTCCTAGGCACGCAAGCTAACCGAGAACATCATGCCTGGGGGAGACAGTTTAGAAAACAAAGTCAGCAAATCCATGAACAAGGGCGCCCACATGCGTAACAACTGCCACGAATGAAAAAGGGATGCAGCATGCTGTGACAGAGCTGGCAGCAGAGGCTCCGAGGTGGCCTCTGAGGGCTGGCACCTGAGCTGAGACCCGAGCTGTAGGAAGGAGCTGGCGCGTGGAGCGTGGCGGCGACAGGTGGGTAGGCAGGGGCACTGGCACAAAGCAAAGGTCTGGAGGTGGAAGAGAGCTTGGGGGCAGGGCCCCGGGAAGGCTGGTTCACAAAGACCCTTTCTAAGCCTGGACTTTGTTCTAAGCATGATGGGAAACCACTGGGAGAGTTCGAGGTGGTAGGTGATGGAATATGATTTGGATATTTCAAAGGTCATGCTTCATGAAGACGGGATTATTGGGGACAGGAGCGGAAGCAGAGGCCTGTAAAGGCAGGCTGCAGTTGACCAAACATCAGATGGCGGGGGCGTGGATGTGGAGGGCAGAGGATGGGGGAGAGCTGCTGTGGGGTGCGGAATGAGCGACGGGAACCAGTTAGGCCCCAGATGTGTGACCTGACCCACCAGGGCGTGGCAGGGGTGCTAGTTCCATCTCCTTGTCAAGACCAGGAAAACTGGGTGGGACAGGCCACAGCTCCAGCGCCCCAGCTGGGCTGGCTGAGATCAGGAGGGACCACCCGATGTTCTCGCCTCTGTTAGCTCTGCGTCCTTCCACCCCCATGAACGCTGCGCCCCTGGGCCACTGCTTGCCAGCTTTAGGGGACAGAGTCCTTCCGTGCAGCCTGCCCTAGTTATGCCCCCATCCTCTTGTTCACAGAAGCCTTCCTCCCTCCAAGATGCTTCTAGACCCAAGAGTAGCGCATCAGTCAGTCCCCCTGGGCAGGCTGCGCTTACCTGTAGAAGGCCAGTTGGAGGGCCACCTGGATAAAGGCATCGGGGCTGCATTTCTGCTGCTTAATGAATGTTTTCCCATAGTCATCAAACTTATAAACGGTGAAGTCGAGATTCTTTACTATTCTGTGAAAGAAAAAGGAAAGCAGCTTTCACTGCATGCAAAGTAGAATGCACTCACCGCAGAGTCTAATGAAGTTTCTCGAGGCTGGTCCATGTCAAAGCAGAAAGGTGTCCAGGACACAGTCAGAGACAGGCCTTGGTGCACGGAAGCAGCAGAGGGCATGCTGACCAGGGGGACTCTGAACTGAGGGTGAGGCTTGGCTGGACAGGGCAGGGGTTCCGTACTGGGGGTAGGGGAGGTGGGCCTGGCTGCAGGGAGGGACAGAGGGTCATTTGCAAGGGCAAGGAGAATACAGCCTACAGAGTCCTGGAAACTCACTGCCCCCAGAAGCAGGCCTCAGAGAGGCCGTGCATTCCGACCTGCTTGTGAAGTGTGCCCAGCATCCCCATGGACTCTCTGGGCCTCCTGACCATCTTGCCAGACCTGCCAGCCCCGCATGTTCCGGGAAAAGCCTGCTTCTCTGATGGCTGCAATCAGCATCTCCCACTGAGACTCATCCCTGTCGTGCCGTGGGAAGAAAGGCTTGGGGCCTGGCCGCTGGTGACAGTCACCACAGCTAAAGCTGCTCACCCGGGCTTTGTTGGTGACTAAAAATCCATTTTACCCAGAAATTGATGCTGAGCCTCCCGTGATATGCCCAGACCTTTGCTGTCCACAAATCACTGTCAAGTAGAAGGCAGGCTCCCTGAGTCCACGCCGAGACAGTCAGCACCGCCCTCCCCACTCTCTTCCCCTCACTCTACTGACCAGTCTCCTGCATAATGAGTTTGGGGTCCGAGCTGATGGGTTGCAGGAGCAACATGTAGCAAGGTCCCCATATCTGGCCACCAGCCGTGTGTGTGTGTGTGTGTGTGCGCGCGTGCATGTGTGTGTGTGCGCACGTGCACGTGTTTGTGCACGCACGTGTGTGTGCGTGCGTGTGTGTGTGTGTGTGTGTGTGTGTGTGTGTGTGTGCGCAGAGCCCTGGGTGGGCAGCCCTGATCCCTGCTCCCACCCTCCCTCAGGATTCGGTGTTCTCTGCCTGCCTTGCCTTGACTTATTCCTCCAGTCATGTGAGCTCAGCTCCCGTTGGTCCATGCCAGGTTCTGAGGACCCAGCAGGACTCGGAGAGGGCCCAGTTCTCATGGGAGCTCACCCTTCAGTCCACTGTTGACCCACTGTCCCTGCACAGGCTGAGCTCACAGTCACCCCAGCCACCTGGAAAGCTTCCTGGCCAAGCCCTGGCCCCTCAGACCCCGCCTGCCTTCCGTGGCAGCTCAGGACCCCGCGCTGCTCCTGCTTCCCCACCCACAGACCGCGCTTGGCTCTTCGGTCCTCTAGAAAGGAAAGCTGGGCGCTTGGGCCCACATGCCAGCTGCCCGAAGCCCTGAAATAAGCCAACTCTTCCTTTCTTTCTTCTGCCCAGGGCTCACCAGCCCACCAACTCACTCACCTCGCGTCCCAAGAGCAGCCCCATGGGGTTGAGATACGAGCACTTACAGATGAACACCCGAGGCCGCTCTCCTTCCCCCTGGAAAGTCCGTCAACACCTCCAGACACCTCCCCATCCCTCGGCATCTGAGCCCAGCCACGCTCTGTCCTGCTCACCCGCGCCATCCCCACAGTCTCCTCACTGGTTCCCTGAAACCCCAGGCCCTAAGTCCTCCAGGGGTTCCTCACTGCCGCAGCACAGCTTCCGGTCCCTGTAATGTAAGGACATGAAGCTCTCTGCAATGTGCGCCCAGCTTCCCTTTATTGCCCCAGCTCTGGTCATTCTCTCACTTGCTGGCCTCCAAACAACCTGATCTTATGAACCTGTCTCCTTCCCAGCTGCTGGCACCACAAACTCCTAGTTATCCTTCAAGGCCCATTTCTGCAAAGCCCTCGCTCTACCCCCTGGCAGAACTCAGCTTCAGTGTCCTCTGTGGGTTCAGGACCAAATACCTGTCTCTGGTTTGGGCGCTTATTGCATCTGACGTTTTTGCTTTGGGGATCCAGTTCCTCCACCAAAGTATGGAGGGCAGGATGCGTGGCACGTTGATTTCTGTGTCCCCAGAGCCCTATCGGCCAGAGGCCTGGAGCACACCGGAGCTCTGCACATGTGTGATGAATGAATGAAGGAGAGTGAATGGACGCGCTCCTGCTCATTTACTGAATGAGGGAACAAGCAGCCAAAGCCCCAACCAGCTGCCAGACCATGACTCCCAGCATGCCTTGCGACCACTAGCAAGGGCTCATAACCCCCCCGGGACCTCCTGCTGGGTCCCGTTAGGACTCCCCTTGGGGAAAAAGAGGCCCCTTGTCAAGTTGCAGTGTAAACTCAAGCAAATTGAAATCGCCTGGATTCAAATGACTTATTCAAACCAGTTGGCAATAACCCCCCTCCCCCGGAAGCTGGAGATGATTTCCCCGCCTTGACTCAGTTCAGTCAGGTGAAACCTGTGGAAAAAATAGATGCACGTTTGCATTTTATGGAAATGAAGGCTACTTCGGCAAGGTTATTTCCCCGAGAGGCTCAACTCCCCTTTAGTTTGACTGTATTTCCATGAGGGCGGTGGGTGGAGGCAGATGAGGGGAGGCAGAGGAGGTGGGGTCTTTGGAAGCTTCTAGGACACCTTGGCAGCTGGTGGGGTCGGGGAGTGGTATGGTAATCCCCCCTGGAGCATCACCCCCAAAGACCTGGCATTCTCCTTACTGTTGAAGTTTTTCTGCTGAGGAGGCTAAGAGGCCTTGAATTTCCGGGGAGCATTTCCACCTCAGCCTTCTGGGTGCTGGGAGCTCGCTGACCGAGTCAGCTCGGACCATCTTCTTGCTGGTCTTCACCCTGCAGGATAATGGGTGACCTCTTGTGGCCCTGCAAGCTGGGGGGCCGCGGGCAGCTTATTTCTTTGCCCTGAAGTCATGCTAGCTGTTGGAGTTTGGCATGCCCACCAAACCATGACGCCGATGAAAGGACTGCAGCTCCGAGAGGACACCTAAACTAGTGCGCGGTCGAGCTAGGATTCCATCCAGCTCCACCTGACTGCAAAGCCCAGGGTTTCTTTTCATGTTTCCCTGTTTGACCACGCTACACCAGTAACTCTTTAAAACAAACAAACAAAATGCTTGGGGACAGATGGAACAAGCAAATTGTGTTTTTCTGTCGATGAGGGCTGGTTGGGTTTTCAGTGATCCTAAAGAGTCCCTTTAGGGGATCCCAGGTGGCGCTAGTGGTAAAGAACCTGCCTGTCAATACAGGAGACATAAGTCTCAGGTTCAATCCCTGAGGGGGGGAAGATCCCTTGGAGGAGGGCATGGCAACCCACTCCAGTATTCTTGCCTGGAGAATCTCATGGACAGAGGAGCCTGGTGGGCTACAGTCCATGGGGTCATAAAGAGTTGGACATAACTGAAGTCATGCTAAGTCATGCACAGAGTCCCTAAATCATGGAAGAGATTCAGAACTTATAGATTCAGGAAGAAGATTCTAGGAGGAGAGAATGAGCAAAATCATGAATGGAGGAAGGAACCCAGTGTGTCCAAGGGACAGGGAAGTACTCAGTCTGGCGACCTTGGAAGGTAGGGAGAGAGACCCAGGCTGAGGGGAGAGAAACAGGTGCAGCTCCTCTCTGTGCTGAGTCAACAGTGGGCCCACACCTGACTCCGGACAAGCAATAGACATCGACTTGGGCTTCCCTGGCCCAGAGCAAATATTCCCTGAGAGCTGAGAATTCTTGGCCAAACGTTGCCCTAACTGTGCTAAACTTTTTGCCCAGTCTGCCCCTTCCGTCCAAGCCCGATAAAGCGTATGATGTTTCATTCAAGCTGGTTTTCAAATTCGCCTTTTGCTGGGACACATGCCAGACTAACGCAGCCTCTCAGCGGCCGCCCACATTTTTCCTGGCCTAGCTTGGCCCCTGCTGGGCAGGCTGGCTTTGCCTCCCGCGGCCGCTCAGCGGCTCAGGAGGGGCCCTGCCCCCAGACTCACATGTGCTCAAGCAGATGCTCCGTGCACTGCACCAGGACGATGCCGTCGAAAGGGGAGTGCTCACACACCACGCCGCAGGTGCCGTCTCGGCCCACCACGAACTGCAACAGCAGAGAGAAGCGCGCAGGCCTCTGGGTTAACACTCCACATCAGCCGCTTGGCTCCAGGTCAGGACCCCCGTATCCCCCCCACCTCCCCCACCTCTCAGGGAGACCTTTTCTCCAGGAACACCAAAGCACATCATCTCCTGAAAAGAACACAGTCGCCATGGCCTGAGAATAGAGGAGCCTCAAGACAGCTCTGAACTGTGTGACCTCCTCCCAGAAATGCCCTGGGTATGAAGGCAGAGCCCACAGCTGCCTGGCTCAGGAAGCCCAGCGATTCCTAAGAGCTCAGCTGAGGCTGTGCTTGCCCTCCTCAGGTCCTGGGCAAGCCCCTTCGGCTCCTGTCAGCCCTGCTTCCCCTTCCCAGCGCACATCAGGGCCACCACCCGGGTCTGCTTTGTGTGACTGTGTTCTGACGGACACTGTGTGGCTGGCAACCACTGATATTATCCCCAGGACCTAGTGTCCAGCTCATGGCAGGTGCGTAATGACTTCTCTTAAGTGAGTAATGAAGGATGATGACCCAATTTGGGTGGCATGCAGATTCCCAGGGAGAAATAAAATATCTCATGATAGGAGTGAAAGAAAGGTGTATCAAGGAAGGCCCACTCACTGCTGCCTGGGCTTCAAGTCAGGATCCCTGATTCCAGTTCTGTGGTTACCACCTTCCAGCCGGGAGAGCTTTGACAAGTCACATCAACGCTCTGGCTTCAGTCTGCTCTCATTTGAAATGGATCCAATAAGGCTCAGTTCACAGAATCAATACAAGGGTTAGAGAGACGGTCTATGTAAGGCCCATGGGAACTATAAAGGTTACTCATGATTTTTCTAAGTGTACAAAGGCTGGATTTAGCTGACTTCGGAAAGGGAGATGCTCAGTGTGTACAAAGGCCCTAGCAGGAAATCACGAAAAGAATATCTTGATTCTAAAAGCATAACTTGGATGCAGCCAAGCTGCCTTGAAGCCCACCTCAGCACAACACTACACTCCAGAGGCACTAACCCATCATCCATAAGTGAAAAACCAACAAGCCAACAAATCCACAAGCTACTGAAATCTGTATGAGACCTTCCGGAGAACTGTGGTAAGGTGCACCTCTGAGCTAAGTCTCCCCCAGTCTCACAGTATGCCAGCTCCCAGAATCGTTATTCCTTTTCTTCAAACAAGCACACTTCCCACAGAGTTCTTCTCCAGGCCCATCCATGCAGACTCTTTTCTCTCTCTCCCCCATGCCCTCTGCCTTTCTGTCCTGAGACTTTCTCTCGAACCTTTCCATTCAGGTTCACGGAACTTGGTGGGCTTCTCCGGCTCCCCTGAGAATCTGTCCTGCCTGCGAGAAAGAGCCTGGAAGTGCGCTCAGAAAACGCAGGAGGGGAGGGCGTGCCCATGCCCACATTAGTGCCTTTCTGTTCCTGTCACTAAAAATAAGGGTGGAAAACAGTACCTTTTAAAAACCACTACCAAAGCTTCCTATGTTTCAGGCCCTGTACATCCATTATACCGTTTCATTCCCACAGCTGCTCCATGAAAGATTGCAAGCCATTAACACCACTGGTGGAGGCTGAAGAGCCAGCACAGCAGGGAGAGAACTCATCAAGAACAGCAGAATCAATATGCAAACCAATAAAAAGGATAACCTGCAGAATGTAGGGGACGGAGAGAGAGAAAAATGAGGCAGTCTAGAGAAGCTTACCAGAGCAAGCTAAACAAAAACCAGAGCGATGCTAAACCAAAACATAAACGTGGTCGGGTACCACTTAATACAGCCACTGTGAAAGCGTTGGAGCTTTACAAACAAGGTTCAACTCAGGATCAGCATGCTGGAGAAGAAGGATGGGGGGCGGGAATGAATGGCCCGAACTTCACCCCCATCTGTGTGAGTGCTTTCCTCTAGACCACAGTGAATGTCTTATTTCTGGGCTGACGTCATGTGAATGAGACATCTGTGAATGGCTTCGTTTCATTTTATGACCCTTCTTCTGTGGAGATGCTGGGCTGCCGTACTCCTTAGGGATGAAGGGAGGTGTGTTGAAACGTCGGGGCCAGGGTGATGGAAATTCAGAAACACTGTTGTCTTCAGGCATCAGACGTGATTCTTGATGAAAGCGTTGAGGGTTTGTTTGATGGGAGTCCCTGGCATGCCCCCACCTGACAGTGTGGGATGGAAAATGGGGAATGAGCCCCAGGTCTGACCCAGAGGCCCCCTAGGCTGAGCACAGGCTGCAGGAAAGTCAGGGAGTTCGCACTAGGTTTGGCCACTTGCTCCCGAGAAGAGTTCTGGCAGGTCCCAGGGCCAACACGCACAGCACGTCTCCTCGGTTTCCCTGGCCCCCACGCAGCATCCTGGGTGGGCAGCAGAGGCCCTGAGTGAGCCTGCTGGGCGTGAGCACGAGGTGGCCAGGCCACTGGCCATGCCCCGGGGAGGCTTACCTGCAGGGACTTGTCGTACCAGCGGTTGGCCCCGTTCTTGCTGCAGCCCCCGCCATGGAGGAGCTGGAGTGCCCGGTTAGTGTCACTGGGCTCCAGGCCTCCGGGGGCATCCAGGCACACCAGGCAGACGCAGCGCTCGATCATGTCCAGGGAGTCCCGGTTCGTGGAGTCTGCAGGGGGGCCAGCACGGCCTGACTTAGCACCTGCTAGCCCTGGGCCTGGGGTCCCTTCTGCAGAACCCATACCGTAGGCAGATACATATGGACGCCAGACCTTGAGCCAATCCTGAACCCCCTCCCCTGTACCCTGGGTGGGGGACTGGTAAGTCCAGGTTACTGCCCTGAGCTTCACCCCCGGGGTGGCACACCCCCAGGGCCCCTGTAGGAGTCCTGCCCTCCAACGGTAGCCAGTTCTGCCCCAAGATGTGCAGTCACTGGTCCTGCCTACCAAGACGAAGTGGGTGGGATGGGGTCTTCCCCAGATGCATTAGACTCTCAGAGGAGAGCTTGTGTCAGAGGAGCCCCAATTCTCCCATCCCACGGCCCCCTTACTCACACCTGCCAGCCACGTCTGGCACAGAAGGAAGTTCATTTGTCCTGAATTGTGATTTTCAAACATCAGTGGCCAAAGAGTTTTAGTCAGTCAATTGCACATGAAAATTGGAAGTAAGGAAGTGAGGGTGTTGCTCTCCCAGGCCGCTGTCACCCCAGCTGTTGTTTCTGTGCGAAGTGCAGGTGGAAGGGCCAGCCTGCCCCTGAACCTGTGACCAGATGAGCCCACTGGGGCAGTTTCAGGCATGCAGAGTTCATCAGGACAAGCAGACTAAAGGTCACGGGGTTGCACCACAGGCGGGTCACTAGGGCAGCCTGACTTCCCCACGGGGGACAGTGGGCATGGAGCTCCCTCCAAAGCAGAGCTGGGCCAGCCAGATGGGTGGCCCCAGGCAGCTTCCTCTCCTGAGCCTAAGAAGGTTTGAAAGCCTGCCCGCTGGGACCTGGCTGTGGCCGCAGCTGCCGGGACGTGGGGCCAGATCCCTCTCCTCCCAGTCAGGAGTCTTCACTGTGACTGTGTTATTTCTGCACCATCCCACACAGGCGACAGGGGATCAGGACCCAACGGTGAGGGCTGCCATCGCCCAGGCATCCTGACCTCTGGGCTAGACGGGGTGCAGGGTCACACCCCTCCCCCAGTCCCAATGTGTTCCAGGCATGAGAAGATGGGTGAGTGTTATTTGGAGGCAAAGGAGCATTACACGGCATATTCCAATACCCACACCCACTTCAGTCATAGAACACCTGGCCTGTAGCTTGGCACGTAGATGTGCAGGACTAAAGCTACGTTTCCCAGCTTCCCTCACAGCTGGGGGGAATCATGTCTCAGTTCTGCCAACAAAAATCTAGACACACCATCTGACAGCTTTCAAGAAACCTCCTTAAATACAGTGAGCACATTCTCTTTGCTCTTTTTTCCACCTTCCTCTGTCCTGCTGCCTGGATCACAGGTGTGGTGGCCGGAGCCCTAGCCTCCATTTTGGGCCAGGAGGATGCAGGCCACACCCTCGGAGTGCGATGGAAGAATTTTAACCATCTATCAGCTCTGGGGGGCTTGGTTTGGGTATATATGAGAGAGATAGAGAGAGAGAGAAACCTCTGTTTTCTTAAGATACTAATACTTTGGATTT
The DNA here is from genome assembly GCA_006410875.1 of Neotragus pygmaeus. Classification (NCBI taxonomy): domain Eukaryota; kingdom Metazoa; phylum Chordata; class Mammalia; order Artiodactyla; family Bovidae; genus Neotragus; species Neotragus pygmaeus. Next base: position 471,573 of record SJYV01002568.1, read on the forward strand.
GGGGTCACATGTGACCAGTTCTAACGCTAATCTTACACCGTGTGGTTATGCTGAACTTGCATCCTCACCCTGCAGGGATGAGCTGGGGTTGAGAAGCTGTGCCCTTGGTTTGCCAAAATCTTCCCATTTATTTAACTCTGTCGTCTCTGCAGATGTTTAAGGTCTCTGTCCAGGATGCTACTCTCCGTGTCAGGTAGAAACATTCTGGGGGCTGAAGGGCCTTTCGAGAAGGCAGTCGGTTGAGCCCGCTCCCAGCTCCCTCCTGTCCCAGCATGCAGGCAGGCCTCTGGGCGCTCTGGTCCTGGCCCTCCTGTGCGCCCCAATTCTGAGCCCGGTATGCAGCCCTCTGCTTCTGCAGCCGCTTGCTCCTCTCCACTCAGGCTCTTCCCCTTCCCTTTGGAACCCCAGGGACTAAGTCTGAACTCCTCTTTTCAAAGCCTATCCCCCATCCCGCCCCAGCCCCCAGGTCTGGAGCCTTCTTTCTCTCCAGAGCTTTAAGCTAAGAAATGTACCCATCGTGTGTCACAGTCATCTGGAGAATGCCTTCCTCAAGTCCAGGGAACGGGTGGGAGCAGGTGTGACTTCCACTCCCTGAGGCTCAGATCTCCCCGCAGCCTTCACTCACCAGCCAGGTCCAGGCACAGCAGCACCTTCCCCAGTCAGGGGGCAGCTGAATCCACAGCTGACATGCTGTTGGGGACCATGCCTGGAGCCTGCCGTCCTTTCCTCTGTCCAGCTAAGGGCCGGGAGGGGCCATCGAGGAGGTCCTGTCTGCTCCTCCCTTCTCTCGGCCTCATCCCTGCTCCTCCCTCCTCTCGGCCTCATCCCAGGCTCTCTGGGCTGCTCCCTGCTCCGGCACAGGCAGCCTTGGGAGAGGCGACACTTGAGACCCTCCCCTGGGGCTCTCAGCACCTCCCGGGCACACAGATGCTAAGGCCACTGGAGCGGCCCCTGCTCTGCCGGGGTGAGTGCTCCAAGTTCACAAGAGGTGGCCCCAGACGGCCTCCAGGGAAGGGACACTGTGGTCCTTATCATTGCCTCCCTCCCTCCTCTTGCACATCCTGGGGAAGGAGGAGTCTCTCACGCTGGCCTTCCACTCTGGAACAAGGCTGGCCAGCAAGCCAGCCCCTCCTTGGGCCTTCCTCCCCTCCCACTCGTCTGGAATATGGATTAGGGGAGCCCTCTGTGTTCAAGATTCTTCTTGACCCCTGTGTGTCCAGAGTGACTCATCACCTTCCCCTTGGCCTCTTGGACTTTGCTGCCTCCTCTGATCAACTTGCAGGCTTCGGTCCCAGCCCTGGGGACTGAACGTTCAACGGGACTCTACTGTGGTGGGCAGTGTGGGTACGGCGAGGGGGAAACTCCTGTTCCTCCTCCCTCGAGGGCAGCAGTCACCGCTTCACCCCCTTCACCCTGAGTGACTTCTACCCACAAGGAGACTCCACGCTTCTCAACACTGCCCTCTGGACTCCCTGGCTCGCCCGTGCCGCCCACTGGGCCACCTCCTCGGGATCCTGGCACAGACCTCACAGGAGCTCCTGGCGCTCCCGGATACCTGTGCACATCCATCCCCTCAGATCGTGCAGGCTGCCCCCTGGGTGGGAGCCCTTCTTCTCTGCCTATCAAAGCTCTACTCATCAAATGCTCCTGAGATCCCAAACCCTATCACAGTGTGGGCCCTGCGTCCCGTTGTGGGTGAGAGCAACCCGGAGGGCTCCTGCCCCGCCCCGATCGCCTCACCCCGTAACATGCTGGCTCGGGCGCCTGCTCAGGGCAGACAAGGACCCTCTGCTTGCCAGGCTGGCCTCACGTAGAACCTGAACCAGTGCCAGACCAGTTACCTCCACACCCACTGCCTCCTACCACACAATGCGTGACCTTGCAGTGTGGGACCCTGTAGCTGCCCCAGACCCCAGCCACTGACCATCCAGCCCTAAAATCCTGATCTGGCCGCATCCTCTCAAGCTTCGAGCTCACAGAGAGCAGGGCCTGGTTCCCTGGCTTAGGTGGGCACAGGAAGTGTCTGTGTCTGGCAATGGACTTGAGTGTGCATGGACAGGTGGGGCTGAGATCTGTGGGCATAGCTCAGACTTCCAGGCCCTTTGGAAGACAGGGAACCACTACCTTTGGGGCAGGGAGTTTCACAGGATGAAAGGGGGGGAGGCAGGATGGAGACAGGGAAGGGGTTCCTCACCCTCTGCAAGACTCCCCCACCGTGGCTCCTACTGGAGCCCTTGCCAACAGCCATAGTGCCCAGCCCTGCACTATGTGTTATTCTGGGGGTCCTTGGGCTCGGGTGGCTGGTGACTTCAGAGCATAGAGAGGCCTTGGCCAGGCCTGGGTCTGATTCAAAACAGGTGGAGAGGAAGGAAGGAACACATCCGGAAGGAAGTAACAGGGCTGGAAAAGGCTCTGAGGCTGGGCAGCTGGTGAGTGGAGCTTGTCAGCGATGCCTAGCCGCCTGGGGAGGGCCTGGGCCTGGCGACCACAGGCAGCCCCAGTGCTATACATGTTGGCCTGGGTCTCAGTGAGCTCTGAGAGCCCAGGCTTGGTATCTGCCTATGAAACAGCCCCAAGGGCAGTGTGGAGTAGGCAGCCTTCGGCTCCCTGGGAAGCCCAAGGCAGGCCTGTCCAGCTCAGAGCCTGGGGAGCAGGCCTGATGCAGCCGCTGGGCAGAAGAGTGAGGATTGGGCACCTCCTTTCCAGCTGGGTGACCTGAAGCTGGTGGCATAAAAGGACAGCTCCCTGGGCATCAGTGCCCCAGCCACCTCCAGGCAAGACAGAGGGACCCCTGAGGAGGGGCTGAACCATCACCGCCACATGCAGGTCGAGCAGGACCCCGGAGCTCAGCGCCACTCAACAGGAACCAGGTCCTGGCTCACTAAACAGAGTGAAATGGGAGCCGGACAGCAGGGCCGGGACGCCAGGTGGCCTTGCGAGTGGACCCCTGCAGACGAGCAGCTGATCGGTCAGACGCTGACAAGCTTATCGTGTGAGGCAGAGAATGAACTGCATCCAAACTCATCCACCACGACTCTGGCCCCACCGTAATGGAAACATGGGGCGGTGGGCCGGAGGCACACGGAGGAACCGTTTGTCTTGTGACATCCTCATCGAGCACAGGGAGGCTCGTTTAATGTGGTAAATCAATCTTCCTCAAGGAGCCCCTGCTTAATAGGCAGAAGTCAGAATTGAGTAATAGGAGGCGCTTGCTCTGCCACCCATGCCTGGGGTGTTGACAACTTTGGTGATGCAGAAATTCCAGAGGCCAGGAGGCCTTAGAGAACCCTAGAGCTTCCACTAGAGGTTGAAAGTTCCCAGTCTGTGACTAAGGTGAACGAAGAGAACATGAACACAGCACCTCTGCCTTTGGAGGCCTGCAGACCTCTCAGGTGCTGATCCGCAATACACCCACACACACACACACGCAGCCCTCTCTGGGACACGTGCCTTCTCTGATCTAGTCCCTGGGAAAAGGACCCATACCAGGCTTCTACTGTCCTGCCTCACATAGTCTGGGGAGGGGAGGCACTGGGTCCCTTTCAGATACTTAAGAGCTTCTAAACATTTGTCATTCGCATCTGAGCACCTTCACTCTGCAGACAAAGAAATCATAGCCCCTTTGGGGAGGAAAACCTGTCATCCCACCTCTCAAACCCTTCTCTACTCTACGGCTCATGGTGATCTTTACACTCCCAGCCCCTAGAGGCTACGAGGACGCCAACAGATATATATCCAAGCTATATTCTATCTCCAAGAGACTCACATCAAATATATGGATCTTGCAGACATCAAAAGGATTTTAAGAAAATACTATGAATGTTAAAGCGTCTGCCTGCAATGCGGGAGACCCGGGTTTGATCCCTGGAGAAGGAAATGGCAACCCATTCCATTCTTCCCATGGACGGAGGAGCCTGGTGGGCTACAGTCCACGGGGTCACAAAGAGTCGGACATGACTGAGCTACTTCACTTCACTATGAACCACTCTACAGACAGAAATTTGACAACTTGGATGAAACGCACTAATCACTTAAAAAGTATAAACTACCACAGTGCACAAAATATGAAACAAATGATCTGGAGAGCCCCCTAACTATGAAGGAAATTAAATGTGTGAGTTTGCAGTTTCCCCTCACCAAAATCTCCAGGCCCTGATGGTTTCACTAGAGAATTCTACCAAACATTTAGGGAAGAATTAACCCCAATCTACACAATTTCTTCTAGACAATATAAGAAAAGCGAAGACTCCCAGTGCATCTTAGGAACCCAGTGTTACCATGAAAACAAAACCAGACAAAACGGTACACCATCCCCCACCCATAAACACACACAAACCACACACACACACACACACACACACACACACACACCACACACCACACACACACACACCACACCCCACCACACACACACACCACACACACACCACACACCACACACCACCCCCCACACACACACACCACACACACACACACACCACACACCACACACACACACACCACACACACACACCACACACACCACACACACACCACACACACCACACACACCACACACACACACCACACACACACACACTACACACACACTACACCACACATACACACCACACACACACACCACACACACACACCACACACACGCACTACACACACACACCACACACACACACCACACACACGCACTACACACACACACCACACACACACACACACCACACACACACATCACACACACACACCACACCACACACACACCACACACACACTACACACACACCACACACACACACACACACACACACCCCACACACACACCACATACACACACACACCCCACACATACACCACATACACACACACACGCACACAAAACAACCAACTACAGACAAGTAACCCTCATTAATATAGAAACAAAGATAGCTAACACTATATCAGCAAATAGAATTAAGCAACATGGAAAAAGTATATACTGTGACTAAGTGAGGCTCGTTCCAGGGATGCAAACCTGGTTCTGTATTTGAAAATCAATTGACGTAATCCACAGTATTAACACACTATTGAAAAAACACATGATTAGATCAATTGATGAAGTACAAGTTACAAAATTCAACATATTATCATGATAAAATCTCAGAAAACTAGGAATAGAGTGGAACTTCCTCAACTTCATGAAAAGAATCTACCCCAAACAGAAATGCATATGGCTAATATACTTAAGGGCGAAAAGATTGCAAGCCTTGCCCCAAAGATAAGGAGCAAGAAAGGGGACCCGCTCCTACCACTGCTGTTCAACTAGTATTGGAAGTTCTGGCCACACAAACAGGCAAGAAAAGGGAATAAAAAGAAAAATATCAGTAAGAAAAAACTGCCCGTTTTCATATGACATGATCTGCCTGTGTCGAAAATCATAAGAAATCCGCCCCCAGAAAACTCCACCTGGAACTAACAGATGAGTCAGAAGTTCACAGGATATAAAATAAAAATCCAGCACCAGCGACAAAGATGAACACCAAAGGTGAAAACGCAGTGTCGTTTAGATCATGCGAAAGGGGTCAAATCCTCCAGGGTAAATTGAACAAAGGCACGCAGGACTTATATAAAGAAACTACAGAACACCCAATGCAAAAATCAAAGGTCTAAGTAAATGGAGAGATGTAGCATGTTCATGCATGCGCCGACTCAGTGCAGTGAGGATGCCGATTCTTCCCAGGTTGGTGCACAGGCTTAACCAGCTCCCATCAAAATCCCAGCAAGACTTTTTGTAGCTGTAGACAAGATTATTCTAAAATCTCTGTGAAAAGAAGGAACTAGAATAGCTAAAACAATTTTTAAAAAGAATAAAGTTGGAGGAATCAGTGTATCCAATTTAAAGACTTATCACATAGCCAAGAACGTGCAGTATTGGCAGACAGATGAACACACAGTTCAACGGCAGAGAATAGAAAACCCCAAAATAGACTAACACAAATATGCCCAATTGATTTTGACAAAGTAAATTTAACAGAGGAAGGATGGCTTTTTCAGCAAATATTAGTGGAACATCTGTACATCCATAGGTACCCCTCCCTGAAAACCTTGGATAAAAATCTGATACCTTACAAAAAATTAGCACAAAATAGATTGTCAGCTTAAATGTACAATGTTATAAAACTTTTAGGAGAAATTCATCTTTGGGATATTAGGACTAGACATATAATTCTTAGGCTTGTTGCCAAATGTATGATCCAAAAAAGAAAAAAACTAATAAATTGGACTTCATCAAAACTAAAAACATTTCTTCAGTGAAACACCCTGTTAAGAAGATGAAAAGATAAGCTCAGACTGGGAGAAAATATAAAGCCACATATCCAATAAAAGGTTAGTAAAGAACATATAAGCAGCTCTCAGAACTCACAGTTAAAAAAAAAAAAATCCAAAACCCGAAACCTAAGTCCCAAACAATCCAATCAGAAAATGAGAAGAAGACGCGAAATGATATTTCCCAAAAGGTGAGACACAGAGGGAATAGTAGCGCATGAAAAAATATTTAACATCATTAGTCATCAGAGAAATGTAAATCACAGCCACAATAAGATCACTGGACACCTATCAGAAGGCAATAATAAAAGTAAAAAATAATGACAATGAAGAGAAACTGGATCATTCAAGCATTGCTGATGGGAAAGTAAAATGGTACAGTCACTCTAAAAAACACTTTAGCGGTTTCCTGTAAAATGAAGCATGCAAATATCATATGACCTAGCAATTTCATTCCTGAACATTTTCTTTGAAGTGAAAACTTATGATCACACAAAAACCTATGTATCTATTCACAGTAGCTTTATTTGTAGTAGCCAAAAAGTAGAGACAACTCAGATGTCCTTCAATGGGTGGATAGTTATGTCACTTATGTTGAAACATCCAAATTGTGGAATACAGAATGAACTGTTCACACATACAGTAACCGGGATGGATCTCTCCAGAGTATTATACTGAGTGAAAAAGCCAATCTTGGAAAGCTACATGCTGCATGATTCCATTTATATGACATTCTTGAAACAACATCGTAGAAATGAAGGATGGATTGGTGGTTGCTAGGGATTAAGGAGGGCTGGTGTTGGAGGGAAAGTGGGTGCAGCTGTAATGGGAACACCAGGGGTCCTTGTGGGGATGGAGATGTTCTCTGTCTTGACTGTATCAACGTCAGGCCCTGGTTGTAATACTTTAAGATTTTCAAGATGTTACCATTCCCTGTGGGGTGGGGCTGGGGGAGGCTGAAGGTACAAGCATGTTTATTTCATACAAGTGCATGCCCGTCTATAATTATCTCCAAAGAAGTTTAATTTAATTAAAAAAAAAAGTCAGTAGCCAAGAATTGCTCTTCCCTCTGGGTTCCAGCTACCCTTCCCACAAAGACAGATTTAAAGAGCTATGATACTTTCAGAATTTCAGAATTAGGGGAGGGGTGGTAAGTGGCGAAAGGCAGGAGATACAAGAAAACAAACCAACCAAAAACCCGCAACCTCTCAGCTGCCTTGAAACGGAACATCACAGTGCTGCTCGTGAAATGGACAGTGAGGGCCAGAAAGAGGACACACAGGGAATGAAGGGGCAGAGGAGTCTCGGATGTGTCCGTGCAGGGCATGTGGCATCTGGGGAGCCTGGGGGAGGCAAAAGAGCTCCCCAGAGTCAGTAAGAGTCAGGGCTCCACACCAGGATGATAGCCATTCAGTCTGAGGCCACGGGCCCCTGTCATTGACTGCAAGAGCTGTGCCCATCCACACAAGTCCACTTTCAGCTCACTGGATTTTTTCAGGGTGCTTTTGGGCTTGGGAGACATCCCCAGAGTGTTTCCCTGAATCTAATAAGCGGTGTCCTTAGTGATCACCCTCTGTGCAGCAGGCCCGGGAACACCAGCTTTGCATCCCTTAGATGGGCTGCCATCTCCCCATCCTGGCCTAAGGGGCCAGACTCAGAACCTCAGCAAGGGGCCGGTCAAGCCCAGACCTCTCGCCCTGGATGTCTGGTTGCTCTCAACCAGGAAAGCCTTCACACTCCCACTGTGAGAGGGAGGGGTTGGCCCAAAGAAAGAAAACAGCATTCAGCCTCAGGAGCCAGGAGATATTTCTGGGGCAATTGAATCAGAGAGGCTGTTATTGCTAATGTGTAATTGGTTTTAAAATCAGCAGGCTTGCCTATCTCTGGATGACAATGTTTAAAGAGCAAGACGCCCATCCCGAGTGGGTCTTGTAAACCATGACCGAGGAGGCCCTCTGCAGACACAGCAACCTTCTGTCAGTTCCCTCCTTGGAAGCTGTGGCTCAGCTCTAATTGGCTGCTGGGAATAAATATTTACGGGACTGTGCAAATGGAGGCATCTGCTTCCAAAGTCTGTTCACAGGATCTCCACTGCACCCGGGCAGGCGACCCAGCAGAGGGGCGGATCTCCTAGCTGGCGATCCTTTTCCTGCAAATTGACAAGTGCTGTAGTCTTCCAGACTCAGGGTTGGATGTCTAATTAAATTTCTAGACAGGATAATGGTGTTGGCTCCTCCTGGGTTCAGGAAGGCCATAGCTTCACTTTGGGTGGGGAGGGAGGTTGTGAGAGGAAGCACACAGCCCCCCTGAGGCCCAAATCTCACCCCCTGAAGATGTCAGGCTGGGGAGACAGACGTTCCCTGGTCACTCCCGGCTCCGCCACCCTCCACCGAACCTGTGGGAGACACAGCCTCCTCTGCTCATGGGGGTGCAAGTCTCGCCTCACAGGCTGTTATGAAGACTTGCAGCAAGGAGGGGCAGAAAGCACCCAGGACAGGGCCCAGCAATGGGGGAGGCTCCACGCGTGGTGGCTGCTAACATCTGAATAAGTGGGTTCCAACCCGGACTGTGCCTGAGGGTGCTTAATATTATGGATTCCTTAGCCTCACTCCAGTGCCACTGGAAAATTGCCAGGATCCAAGAATCTGGTTTAGTTTTTCTGATTTTTTTTTCTTCTGAGCTCTCTAGATGACCCTCAGATTGTCAGCCAGCCCCAGCCGCACTGACCTCAGCCCACCTCGGTTTAGCCTCAAGTCTCACTTGGCACAGGAAGTCCTCGTGAACTGTGAGATGCAGAGGGGTGAGGCCCCCAAATCCCCACAGGACCCCTAAGAGAGAGCAGCCCCACAGAGAGAGCCGGGGGGCAGGCGAGTCATTCGGGAGTGGGGAGGGGACGCTTTGGTTGTATCCTGTCCTGACGATGCTGGTTATCCTAGTCTCCCCAGCAGGACGGCAAATCCCAGGGGCGGAGACAGTCAGCCGCCGTGGGTCTTACAGCCTCAGACCCCCAGGAGGCCCCTCGGTGTGGATTGTGTCCCCCTGTCAGTTCCTGGACCTCTGTGAGCTCCGCCCTCTCCATGTCCTGGCAGAGGGTCAGGCTGGGCAGCCTGGGAGCTTGCAGAGGGGGCCAAGCTTGTTGGGGGATCAGGAACCGTCACCGGAAGGAGAGTGGGTTGATGCAATCAACCGCCCCTGTGGGTCTCAGCTGACCCTGTGGAAATTCAAGGGGGAATTTTGTCTGAGCTGAGGCTTCCTGGTCTAGGCATCCACCAGGACAAGTGGAGTTCAGCTTGGCTGAAATTTCTACTGCACGATGCCAGCCTGGGCCCAGTGCCCGTGGACACTGGTCTCTACCAGGGTCTCTAGAAGGGAGGTAGAGACCTTGGCACTTCAGCTGAGATACCCTGGAAAGCTCAGCCCATTTTCCAGAGTTAGTGGCAGTTCTCCCAAGAGCCAGAAAGACCCCCGGCCTCACCACAGTCAGCAGCCGCTCCTGGAACCAGGAGAGAGGGGCCTCGAAGAGGTGAGCGCTCTGGGAGTGTCATTTGCGACGATGGCCGCCCTCCCCAGGGCTCCCACCCCTGCTGCCCCAGGGTCCCCTGGGGGGACCTGGTCCTCCCCTGCTCTCCTCTCCTCCTTCCCGGACTCTCCACAGTGCTTGACTGGCTCTCCCCTTGCCCTGTTAGCCTTCTTTGAAAGTGTTCTGTTAACCTTTTGCCGCAACTGAAAGGTGCCCCCTCTAAGGGCCCACTTCCTTGCACCCCCTCCTAGAGGACTGTCATCTTCCCTCACACTCAGCCCAGCACCAGATGGGCAGGGGGCATCCCCTCCCGGCTCCCGAATGACTCGCCTGCCCTCCGGCTCTCTCTGTGGGGCTGCAGCCGGGAGGCTGTCCTCCTCCCCCCACGCATGATCCTCCTTGCTGCTGCGCTCCTCTGGGCTCCTCACAATGCCCAACCACCAGGGCCTGGCTCTAGCTCTTCCTCCCCATCACCACTCCGGTCATCCTTTTGGTAGCTTGAACATCCCTGTGCGTGGCCTGGCTGGCATCCTCCTCTCTCGGCCCTTTGACCTCTCACCTTTGACAGTCTAACCTCAGCACCTACTCCTACCACCATATCTGTAGCCATATCACTACCAGGACTCAACCCCCTCTGGGGCACCAGCTCAAGCTTCCCACACCTTGACCTCTCTGGCTCCTGCTTCACATTCTGTTACCTCCCACTGCAGCAGGAATCACCGACATCTCCAAGACCCTTCGGCCTCGCTGCCTATTTCCACTCTCCACCACCCACCTCCATCTCTCACTTCCCTCCTGTGATGGGCTAAACTGTGTCCCCCCCAACCAATCCCTAAGTTGAAGTCTAACCCCTGTCCCAGGGACTGTACTTGGAGTCAGGGGTCTTTATACAGGTAATTAAAATGAGGTCACTGGGGTGAGACCTTAATCCAACACGACTGGTGTCCTTATAAGAAAAAGAGATGAGGACACAGACATCCTTGCACACAGAGGGGAGGCAAATGTAAAGATACAGGGAGGAGACGGCCGTCCTGGTCAGAGAGGAAGGCCTCAGAAGAAAGCCCTCTGTTGACACCTTGACCTTGGACGTCTAGGCTCTGAAAGTTGGAGAAGATAAACAGCTGTCCTCTAAGCCCCACAGGGTGTGGTAGGTTGTTGTGGCAGCCCGAGCGGACTAACGCACCAGCTTACTCAGTTCAGATTCCAGCATTCGAACCATTCCCCTCCACACCCGCCTTCTCTCCCTCAGTTATACTCACTGACCTTGGCTAGACGAAGGGCTCCTGGTAGTGGAACCAGCTATCCGCCTTCTCAGCAACTCACCTCCTTGCCTGAAACTCAGCACCTCAACATTATGTGTCGGGGAGAGGGGAGATTGCAAAATAATGCTAAAGTGTATGGCCCTCAAATATGAGCTCAATACAGTCCATGAATCTTAGCGAGTCTCCTGAGCAGGCTGTCTTTCTCACTCCCCATGAGGCTCTGCCACACATTCTTTCCTGCCTCCAGAACCCCCCCTCACCACGGCCGGCCTGAGGCCTCCAGAACCCCCCTCATCGTGGCCGGCCTGAGGCCTCCAGAACCCCTCACCACGGCCGGCCTGAGGCCGGGTCCAGTTTCCTTATCTGAGTCAAAGGCCTCTGACTGCCTGTGCTCCGTCTCCTTTTGCCTTTGCAAGAACCCCACCCCTCCATCTGTCTCCTCTCTCCTCACTAACAATTTCACTCACTGGATTACTTCCACACACTTGCCTCTCCTACTAAAAACACTTCCCTTTGACCCCCACCCTCTTCCAACCACTTCTGTTTTTCTGCTCCTTCTAGTACCGAAATGTCTGAGAAGAACCACCCACTCTTCACTGCTTCTGCTCAGTGACTGCCTCATTAACAGTTTCTTTCTGCTGTGGGGTGGCTTCCACCACCGTACACCTTCCCCCCTGTCTAGTCTTCTGGCCTGACTTTTGTGAAGGTCATGGCTGACTTAGGGTTGCCAAGCCCAGAGTCTCCTCTCTGTCCCATTTTCCCGAGAGTTCTCAGCAGCGTCCGACGTGGCTCGTGGCTCTCTCTCTCCCCTCTTGGATCTTCGTGACTCATCTCCTGCTATCGTCTGGACTTCACAGGCTGCTCTTTCTCTATTCCCTTTGCATCTTTTTCTACCTGACCTCCAAGGTCCCATCTTCTGATTCCAGATGATCTCATCAAGGTCCATGACTTTAAATATCCCTTCTGTGCTGATGGCTCTCAAATTTATATCTCTGTACCGACCTCTCCCTTGAGCTCCAGACACATAGATCTAACTTGACGTCTCTACTTAGATGGCCTGAGGCGTCGCATCCCTGATACACTGGGAGAGGACTTCTCCCTGCTGCATCGCTCCCCTCGGCTGGTTCCCATCTCAGTGAACGGTCCCACCACCTACTCAGATGCTCACGTCAAAAACCTAGGACTCCCCTGCATCCACAAGTCCACCGTCTACATGTTTCTCTATGCTTGGCAAGCATAGGCTCATCAGTACCACTTTTCTAAGGGGAGGGGGGATGAATTAAGAGAGTGCCACTGACGTACACAGACTCTGATGCAAGACAGACAGCGAGGGGGAGCTGCTGGCAGCACAGGTAGCTCAGCTCGCCTCTGTGATGGCCCAGAGGGCTGGGGTGGAGAGGGTGGGAGGCAGGCTCAGAGTCGACATTACGTACACAGAGCTGACTCGCTTCTGCTGTGCAGCAGAAACTAACATGATACTGTAAATTATACTCCAATAAAAGAAATACATTTCTAATAAACTTATTTTTAAAAAGCTCATTTCTCTTTGCCTTATTGTTGCTTCTTCTTTGAAACTTCTCTAGACTCCACCCATGTCTTTCCATCTTTCCATCTTCACTCTCAACTCTAGCCCAAGCTGCCTTAATCTTTCACTTTGACACTCAAATCATTTCCTAAGTGGTTTCCCTGTCTTCCTTCCGTGGGAAGGGGCGCTCCAGAGGGGAGAGCGCAGTGAAGGATCAGATTCCCGCTGCAGATGACACAGTCAGTGCTAACTGGATTAATTAGATTTCCAGAGCAAAGCCCTGTGTGCACTCCCCTCCTTTCTGTCATGCTTCCTTTAGAAACAGCACTTCCATTCAGAAAGCCAGATCAAGTGCCATTAACAAATTAATTCTGATTAGCGTACCCAGGCACTCAGACCCCAAGGCACTCCTGGTCAGTCGAGCAGGCTGATGGCTCGGGCCTGGCCTGCTAATAAAGTGGGAAGCCTCCTGGAAGCAGAGGCGATTCTTCTGATGCCTGTCTCTGTCCCTGGAGGGGAGAAGAGTAGGATTTGATTATACCATGGTCTCCTGAGGGAATTAACTCACTTTCAAATTAAAAGTTATTAATTCTCCCACATGGCCATTAGATTGGTAAGAACAGGGTCACCTCTGGCATCTACCTGTGATCCACACAGCCTCCAATTTAAGACCAAGCACTTGAAGGTGCCCAAGAACTGAATGAAAGAAGATTAAGTGGTAAGTGGGAAATAAGTCTGGGGCCCAGTATCCTTACTGTCCTTCATTCCTTTATTTAACAAACATGATTGGGGATTAACTGTGTTGGGAACAGCAGATTCAGAAGTTAAGCCAGGTAAGGCCCCTGTCCTCCTGGGTTTTACAGACTTGGGTGGCGGTGTGGGAAAGGGACAGATAGTCAGCATGAATCAAACAGACAAAAAACTGACTTCAGAGAGGAAGAAATGCGACCAAGATGAAAAACAGGACAAGGGGCAGCGTGTGCTGGGAGAGGTGGGGGATACTCCAGGAGCGTCTGGGGTGGATGCCTAAGCTGAGCTTGGAACAGTACAAGGAGCCAGCCAGCCCTGGAGGAAGAGCTGTCTAGGGAGAAGGACGTGCCTGCTGCTGGACATTCAAGCCCCATCACCTTCTCGTTCTCCTGGTACGTCCAGCATGGCCATCTTTGCCGGCCAGACTGCTCTCCTCACGGTACTGGGCAGATATGGCCCTGCAGTCGGTCTGCCTGCCTGGACACTGTCCCTCCCTCCTGTCCCTCTCATTCATGTCACAGGGTTTTGTCCAATTCCCACCTCTTCCCTCAAAGCCTTTCAAAAGCCTCCCAATTAGAAGGGCCCCCTCCCCTCTCTGAAGTCCTGGAGCATTTATTTGGTTGCTACTGGCTCTACTGCCTTACATGGGGAGATATTGCATTACTATGTACTTGAATCCATCCCTGATTCCTATCGAGGGGGCTGCTCAAGGCCAAGGGCTCCATCCTTTTTGTCCCTTACACACCCCAGGCCTAGCCCAGGTCCTCAGCTTACAGACACTCAAGAACTCTGAATGGTCACCTGGCTGGAACGAAAGCTCAAGGGGCAGATAAAGGCTCAAAGAAGTCCTACCCTTCATCTGGGAATGTAGGCAAGAAAGCAAGACCCTCCATCCAGTTCCTGAGAACAGGGCTCGCTTTGGGTTTGAAAACTAGTTTCCAGAAGGACAATTTGAAAAATGTAAGGCTGTTGCTGGATTTTTTATGGGAAAGATTAGAAACTTTCTTAAGAGCAGCAGCTTGAAGATGAAGAATTTGGGGACCAAGACATCATGTGAAGGAGGCAGCCAACCGCCCTTCCAGGGGGGGGCCCGTCCCAAACCCTGACCTGACAGCCCTCCCAGCAACTCCGATCCCGGAAATGAGCACCTTCCTTGCCCACTAGTAAAACACCACTGCCTCACTGCAGCTGGCCTTCCTTCAAGTCAAAACCTTCCCCCCACCATGCTCCCAGACAGACATCCTCGGATTCCAGGGCTAGTCAGCCTCACCCAGAAAGTCAGCATGCCGTCAGGTGAATTACAAGGGTACAAAAGGTGCCTTCAGCTGACCACAGGCCAACTGCAGGATACGCCACTGGGTCCTGGGCTGGAAGGAGGCCTGAGCTGCCCATGCTATGGCAAATGAGGATGAGGCACACCCCTGGAGGGAGGGAGGCCAATGGGCGTGAGGATGAGATGAGCATGGAGACGTGCTAGGCGCTGCTGCTGACCTTTCATGAGGACCGTCCTGGCCTCAGTCCACTCGCTCCTCCCGTCTGACGTCAGCAGGCCGATTGGAGGCAAGCGTTCATCCTCGTTGGAAGCCATTCTGACTATCTTTCTCAACTGAGTGAACAGATCCCCCTCACTGAGACGGCGGAAATTAATCACAACATCCAAGACAAAGAACTGTGGGGGAAACAGGTCAAAGACGTCACTCAGGGCAGCCCACCCTAGATGTCAGGCCTTCCCTGAGCCTCTGCATGGGAGCAGGACGGGGGGACACTCAGGCTCCTGGTTCCCAAGGTACCTGATGGTTCAGAAGAGCCACAGTGTGGGGACCAGCCTGACACTGTCAACTGTGCTGGACTCCAAGCTCTCCCAGATCAAAGAAGGCCAGATTAAACTTAACTAAAGAAAGTGTTTTTTTCTGTAGTTCCTATTTGACGTAAAACCATTATATTTGTGGGAAACGGAGAGGAAATTGATACATCTGCTTGCTGTTGGAGGGCTGTGTCAATCAAAACTGAAAATGTGCGTGCCCTATGATTCAGTAACTGCTCCTATAAATGCATACTTTAGTCTAAGGCTTAGAGAAACATATGCTTGTGCTCCAGGAGACACATAAAGGAATGTGCATATCAACCTTGTTTGCAAGAGAAAATTGGTAGAGAGAGCCCAAACGTTCTGCAGTGAGGGAACGGTTAAGTAAAACATGCAGCTCCTGTCCAATGCATGTCTATCCAGCAGTTAAAAGGAATGAGCTAGCTCTAGATACAGCTACAGAGAGAGATTTCA
Organism: Neotragus pygmaeus; assembly: GCA_006410875.1. Classification (NCBI taxonomy): domain Eukaryota; kingdom Metazoa; phylum Chordata; class Mammalia; order Artiodactyla; family Bovidae; genus Neotragus; species Neotragus pygmaeus. Next base: position 487,208 of record SJYV01002568.1, read on the forward strand.
AACATACTGGTGAGTGGAGAGAAAAATGGCAGCAGATAACATGCAGAGAAAGATTAAAGTGGAAGAACACCGCACGTGTACTCGTGTCCCCATGCACACGCGTGTACCTATACACATGTACTCGCGTGAGCTCTGTAGGCAAGGCCTGTAAACTGCACTCAGTAACTTTGCAGCTAGAGCCTCAGCATTGTAAAGGGTTCTACTCATAGTCCCAGGTCAAGATCCCTTCTCTGCTGACTGACATGTGCCTGGCCCCACGCCCTGAGCAGCACACAGGTGGTTTGGTTCAGAGCGCGAGTCTTGAGAGCATTTCCGGGAGGGCTGGATACTATGGGGTGTGTGTGTGTGGCAGGGCGGGGAGCGCTGGGATACTCTGGGTTTGACTTTTGAATGAAGGTGGAGAAAGCTTCTGTCCTGTGGCCAGGTGCGCTTCCAACCTGGAAACAGCTGTCTTTTGATGGCAAACCTAGGGCTCCCAATTTAGACTGAAAATGTCAAATGAGCCTAAGAAGAAAACATTACAGAAAAAAATTCCAGGGGAGCCCCCGGGCGGGCGTCAAAGTTGGGTTTTAATGAAAACAAACAGCTTTTCATCACATGAAATATTCATGTGGAGCCTCAGTATATAAAATACACTGTCTGGCATTCCCTGGGCCCGCACAGGCTCTTCTGTGCTCCCTGGAGCCCTGTCTGAGGACCTGAGCTGCAGAGGATAGAGCATGGGCTTGTGACATTGGCAGACGGAGGAGTCCTTCCCACCCTTGCACAAGCCACTTAACCTGAGTCTCGTCTCCTCGCGTGTCAATGGAGACCCAAGGCCTCCTCTGCAAGGTCATCCTAAGATCAGATGGGATGAGTACAGATGCCAGGCCCACCTGGACGTCTGTAAGCTGTCCATCTGTGTGTGGTCTCCAGGAAGGCCACGACCTGGGTGACTGGATGTGGAAGGGAGGAAGACATGCTGGGTCTCATTAATGACCCTCAGTCCATCCAGGCAGTTCACTGGACCTCACTTGGCTGGACAGGACTGAAATGGGAACCTACCGAAGGCATCTCGACTTACGACGCTCCTCCTTCTTAAAATCCAACCAGTGGAGAGAAATGGGACTGACAGAAATCAAGAGACCCCATTCCGGGGCCACCCTGCCCCAGCTCGCTGTGTGACTCTGGGAGGGGCTGAACAGCCTGGAGGAGCAGGAAGGGATGGCACATGTGCTCCCTCCCCAGGCCCGAGAGGCTGCAGGAGCAAGGGGCCACTCACCTGGTTGCAGCAGGCCACGATGACATGCTCCGGCTCGGGCATGACACTGCTCTTCTGGGCCACCAGCGTGTCCTGGCTGTGGCCGGGGAGCCGGTAGGAGGAGAAGAGCCTGTAGTATTGCTTCATACAGAGCGGCTGCCCTGATAGCTGGCCCTTGGCACAGTCGGTGGGGATGGAGTGGCTGGAGGGGGAGGGAGGGAAGAGAGGCCGGGAATCAAAATTGGTTCTACCCTAATTTGACGCCAGAACTGCATGATGATGATGGCCGTTCAGGAGCTAGACTCCCGTTTTCCAAAGTAGCGGAGCGCCCCAGGGAGCCCCTCGTGTCTTCCGGCCTCCACTGGTGTCCCTCACTCCAGCCTCACGCACGACACGTGCGAGCACAGATCCGGCCACTCTGGGTCTTTGCTACTGCTGCTGCTTGGCACGCCTTCACCCGCAGCCCTGCACTCAACTGACCTGTTCAGAAAACTCCCTTCACTCTTTTGAGAGCTTACTCCTTCATCAGCTCTTCCAGAAGCCTCCTTTGAGTCCAAGGTGGAAAGCTCTCCCTCTCCTATGATCTCAGCACGTCTCAGGCACTTCCTTCCTTCCTCCTCCTCCCCACTTCCTCTTCTTCCTCCTGCTCTCTCCCTCTCTCTCCCTCTGTCTTTCCTCTTCCTGTTCCACCCTCCTCTCCACATTCCGCCTCCCTTTCCCCTTCCTGCTTTTTTCTCTCTTTTTCTGTCTCTTTTTCCTCCCTTCTTCCTTCCTTTCAGCCAACAAATGTGGCTGAGCATCCTCCTGAACCAGGCACCATTTGAGCATCCGGGGAGGCAGGTGCAAGCAAGAGCTGAGCGTCCTGTTCTAACGGGGCACAGGCCGGGGGTATGTAAGGGAGCAAAGAAACAGGCAGGCAGCAAGATGGGGTGAGGAGACAGCGGCTGGCAGGCAGGAGGAGTGACCAGGGATGGTCTCACTGAGGATCAGGCTCCAGGGCCGAGCCCTGGGGTTAAGGGGCAGCCACGGAGGGAGCTGGGGCAGAGTGAGGCCAAGGTGGGCTGGGTGGAGCATCCCACTGTCCTGCTGCTCCAAGTGTGGGTGTCAGATTGAACTGGAATGACCAGCTGATGGCCGGCTGGTTGTGGGACTCCAGGGGGAGCTTTCAGAAACTTGTAACAACTTGACAGAGGACGTTTATATGCGCTAAATCTAACACTAAAACAAGGGGTCTTGGGTTTTGTATCTATATGCCGTTTTTCTGCTAATTCAGTTGGTGGCTCAGATAGAAAATAAACTGCCTGCAATTCGGGAGATTTGGATTCTATCTCTGGGTCAGGAAGATCCCCTGGAGTAGGAAATGGCAACCTACTCCAGTATTCTCGCCTGGAAAATTCCATGGACAGAGGAGCTGGGGGGTTACAGTCCATGGGGTTGCAAAGAGTCGGGCAAGATTGAGCAACCAACACTTTCACTTTCAAAAACATTTTCCTAAATAAAATATATATCGGTCCTTCACCATAGATTGTTTGAGGAACACTGGTCAAAGGTGAGAGGAAGCCAGTTAAAGTTGAGTAAAGAGGTGGACAGGGAAGTGGGGAGGCAGCAAAAGCCGGTGCCGTTTCATTCTGGGGGCAGTGAAAGCCCCAGGAAGGCAAGAGCACTCAGGGGCATGACCTGATCCACTTTGCTGTCATAACGGCCCTGGTTCTGGGTGGAGAATAGGCGGAAGCTGGTCACGGGAAGGAGGCTGTGGACTGCTGGGAAGGTGACGGGCCTGGGGAGGGTGATGGGAGTAAGAGGAGGGTGTGAGTATGGGTTCTGGAGGGAGTATGATATCCTTGAGCTTGGACTAGATGAGCAGGCGAGGGAGAAAGATACCACGGGTGACTTACGGGATCCTGGATTCACCACCGGGAATGTGTGGCATGTTTACTGAGATGGCAGGACAAGGCAGAGGGCCTGCTGGGCGTGGGGAGGGGCCCAGGACCCACTGGGGGTGACTCAGCTTGCAGTGACTAGGAGCGCCCCAGTGGGGGTGTCAGGGGGCCAGATACTGGAGTGAGAGGCTCAGGGAGGATGGACACAGCTGTATTTGGTGCTGTTTGTGTGTCTGGTTCGCTAGATAGTCTGAGAACCTTTTGAAGACAGGGATGGGACCTTATTTCCCTTCATCTTTGCAGCATCAATTTGAAAAGTGAAAAAAATCGGCAAACAATAAACGCTGGAGGGGATGTGGAGAAAAGGGAGCTCTCTTGCACTGCTGGTGGGAATATAAATTGATACAGCCACTGTGGAGAACAGTGTGGGGATTTGTTTAAAAACTAGGGATAAAAAACTATCATATGACCCAGCAATGCCACTACTGGGCATATACTGTGAAAAAATTATAATTGAAAAAGACACATGTACTCCAAAGTTCATAGTAGCCCTATTTACAGTAGCTAGGACATGGAAGCAACCTAGATGCCCACCGACAGATGACTGGATAAAGAAGCCGTGACATATATAAAGAGTGGGACATCATCAGGCATAAAAAAGAATGAACTTGAGTCAGTTCCAGTGAGGTGGATGAAGTTAGAGCCTGTTACACAGCGTGAAGTCTGTCCGAAGAGGAAAACACATTCAGCATATCAACACATATAGACAGAACCTAGAAAGATGGTATTGACGAGCTATTTGCAGGGAAGGGACGGAGATGCAGATGCAGAGAACGAACTGATAGACACAGCGGGAGGGAGAGAGTGGGGCGAGTGGAGAAAGGAACACAGGGCCCCGCGGTGTGAGCAGGAGGGAGGTGATATGCATGTAATTATGCCTGACTTGCATTGCTGAATAGGAGAAACCAACGCAATACTGGAAAGCACTTTTCCTCCAATTAGAAAAAATTGCTTTAAAACAGAAAAGAAGTGAGCAAATGAATAAATGAGTGAATGAACGAAGCGTCCAAAATAGGCCCTTGAGCAATGGCTTTTAGCTTTATAGCCCTTACATTGATCAGACGTGGGAGCTTACACATGGACATGTATGGGTATGTGTGTCCGTGCGAGCGTGGGAGTCTGGGGTCTAGACTGTTGGTGACGGACAGGTACAAAGTTGTGGGTGGGCCTAGGCCATTCTCGCTCTGCTGCTCAGCCGCACAGGGGAAAGGATGAGAGGGGTCATCAGCACTGAGTTCTGGGGGATGGCAGAGAGCTCCTGGTGAGGAGGAGAGACACCAAGAAGAAACCGCGGGGAGGCAGCAGCTGGAAGGCCTGGAGACCCAGGGAGGGATGTCCGGTGCGGAGTGAGCGGGCAGAAGCGCAGAAATGCATAGAGAGCTGCTGTGCCCGGCCCTAAGCCTCCTCCCAGGCACCATTCTACAGGACAGAGGCCGCAGCCCCAAGAGGCGGCCACCGTTATTATTTCCATTTGCCACGCAGGAGTCTATAGTAATCAGAGTGATACTCACATCATGTGAGTTGAGATGTGCAGGGGGCCATTTGCTCAGGGACAGAAGCCCAGAACACAGAGCTGAAAAAAGACAGGTCCCTGCCTCCTCAAGCTCCTTGGCTAGTGTGGCAGGGAGACAGAAGAACAGGGCACCACCCTTCCCAGGTGGAGCTCAGTCCTACCTGTCCAGCAGGACCTTGTAGCTCAGCACACCGGAGATGAGGTTGGCGGCAAATCTGCAGAGAGAGATGAAGCCTTAGTCTCTCCTCTCTGGGGCCCAGGGGCCCTCCCTCCTTTCTCCCTCCTTCTTTCATTCTTTCTTCTTTCTCTCTCCCCCTCCCCCTGCTCCCCTCCTCCGTTAGTCTCTCCCATACTCATGGACCACCCAGCAGATGACTAGCCTTAATAATCAGTTAGGGTTCCTGCTCCCACATCCCTACCCCCAGGCTGTCAGTTTCCTTTACAAACCTGGGAGTAAAAATGGTCCTGAGGCGAGAACGTGGGGGAGGAGAGGAAACTGGAAGGTGAAGGAGGGGGGGCGGGGAGGAGGAGGGAGAGAAGCCAGGGGAGGCCGTGGAGCAGGCTGGAGGAGGCTAGACCATTAGGAGTGGTGTTCTTCCGGGGGAATGCCTGTGCTGGGACTGGACTGGAACAAACCCCAGGCTTCTGGGAGATCCAATCTCCCCGGAAAAGTCAGTAATTTCGTCTCCTTAGTGCTAATGTAAAGAAAGGTGCTGTCGGCAGGAAAAAGGCACCAGAAACCTTCCCATGGGACCCTGTCATCTTAACTACCCATGGACGATGAGCCTGGCTCAATTGCATCAGGAGGAAAACACCCCCCTTCAATGCAATTTTGAGAAGTGCATCCAGAAGTCGTTCATCTGTCCACATACTTACTCTGCCCAGGGAATGCCCAGCTGTAGAGGAAGGGGGAAGGCTGCCCACCTCCCTCCCCCTCCAGCCAGCAGGTTGATCAGCTGGGTGAAGAAGGAGGGGGCGGGTCTCCCAGCCGGGGTCAGAGGCCGAGGTGGACCCTGCCTCCTGTTTTTATTTCCTCTCTCTGAACCGTCCTCACGCTGTGCCACATTTTGGTCTTGAGGCCAGAGACCTGGGTTTGGCCCTGAGAGACCCTCTGCCCTGCTCCTCTTCTGCATAATGGCCCCTCTGTTGCAGTCATCAGCGCACCCAGAGGCCGTTCCAGCGGCTCAGTGAGCTCTGAAATTGCAGCAGATGGCAGAGACTTTGGTGGTGGCTGGCGGGAAGGAGCCATTCCCACTCCCTGGGAGCCTCTGCTCAGAGCTGGGGGTTGCAGGGAGCGGAGGCCTCTGAATCAGCCTGGGGCTGCGCATCCCAGTGGCCAGCCCCAGCTTCAAGCACCACCGGGATCAGAGGCTACAGGTTTCCTCCCAGGACCTCAGCCAGGCCAGACTGCCCTGGGGGCACGTGGGGCCCATGACCTCCCCACCCCACCTCGCTCCACCCCAAATAGATACACCTGAGGAAGACCCTGTGTTTGTTACCCACGTGCCCCTCACCTCCCCTTCCTCTGACCCCTTGGCCTGGATGGCCACTGTCTCAGGGCCATTTGGCCTCAGGAAGCTCAGCCGAGGCACGAGCTTCAGCCTCTCCTTCCTGGGGGCGCGGCCAGGCCCCCTCCTTCAGGCAGACTCCCAAGCTATGAGCCCAGGAGCCCAGTGTCCTCACCTTAACTGGTCATTGGTGTCTTGGAAGTGCTGCCGGGCAAAGATCACCGCTGGGCTGGAGTTGACAGGCAGGGCCAGGCGATTATTGAGATACATGTCGTTCAGCCAGTACTCGGACACCTGCCAAGGAGGGTGCCGTTACCTGCAGTGGCCACACACACCCTGCCTGGGGAATACATCCCTCCCAGCTTGGCATCCCGGAAGCGAAATGGGGACCCTTCACGAGATTGTGTACTTTTTCTCATTCGTTCCTGCCACAAACATCCACTAAGCCCCAGTTACGGGCTAGAGCTTGTGGCTCCCTGAGCCACCCGCCTGCCCCTCAGCTCCATCCAACGCTTCTCCTTTCTTCCATCTCACTGCTCTCCTGCCTGAGTGCTGCTTCACCCGTGTCCCCTGCCCGCTCTTACAGGTGTCTCACTCCTGCCTTTCATCCCTCTCCCCTGACTTCATGCTGCCCCCGGCTGCTCCCAGCCCTACTCCTCACCTGCCCCATCTGCCGCCATCTCTGCACCCTGTCTCTCCCCCTAACCCCGTCTCCACCTGCATCTGTCCCCTCTCAGCCTCTCACCCTTGCCCCTCACTGCCCCTCCGTGTCTCCCCCATGCCTGTCCCTCCCCCTGCCCGTCTCTGTCGCCTGCCTGCGCTTTGCCCACACCCTCCATCTTCTCAGCTGGCCTCTGCCCTTCGCTCCACGGGCTCCTCGTCTGCTGCCCCAGCAGCTCTTACCCAGTTGGCAGTCTTCTCCTGCCGTTCTAGGAGCTTCTGCTGCAGGGTCTCGCCGAGGCCACCAGGGGCCCCAAACTGCTGCACGATGGCCTGGCTCCTCCTGAACTGCTCCTGGGGCACCAGGTGCTGCATGCAACGCAGGTAGGTGGCCAGGGTCTGCTGCAGCGGGGGTACGGGGAGCTTGGGCAGCCCCTGGAAGGCAAGGCTCAGTGGTTCTTGTGCCTGTCATTATGTATGGGCCTTGTCTGTCCCCAGATTGATCCCCTGGGTCTATCTCCATCTGTTCCCTCCCTGTGCCCTACCCTGGGACTTGTCTGTTTCTAGAGCTCAGCTCAGCAGAGCTGTGAATTGAGGAGGCACCTGTTTGCTTTGTCCCACACCTCAGCCCTGCCCCGAGCAGGGGGCCAAGTGCAGAGGAAAAGACCCGGATGCCGACACCAGACAGAACCAACCGCTGCCCATCTGTGCGATCTCTGGCAATCACCCCCACCTCTGTGCCTCAGCTTCCTCCCCTGTAAAACGGAAGTAAGAAACTCTACTTCTCATAAGATCAAAATGATCATGGCTGTGAAAGTGCTTATAAACCACGAGCCTATGATGAAACAGCCCTGTTATTGGTATCGACTGCTGGCCACTCTTAGTTTAGGAGCTGTTTCCAGCTGGGGCTCCACAACCCAATCAATCTCTGGACCCAAAGGGTGTGACTCTAAGAGAGGGGTTTGGACAGGTGAAAGATGGAGAGGGGAATAGTTCACTGCCTGCCCTAATGACCAGAATTCTGCAGGATACTCTGATATTCATGATATGGGAGGGTGACTCGTGCACTGGACTCCTTATTAAATCCCTCCCTGTTATGAAGCCCAGGGAGGGGCATTTAGCTCCATGTGGGTCAGGGACAGGGGATGATTAAGTTCTTCCACTCTTAATCTCTCCAAGCTTCAGCTTCCTTATCCACAGGACTTAAACAACGATGCCTGCCTGAGAGGGGCACAGGTAGATAAGAGAACCAACTGGCCCCAAATAGGCACATCATACAGCATCAGGATGGGCCATCCTTAAACAACTGGCCCCAAATAGGCGCACCATGCAGCGTCAGGATGGGCCATCCTTACACCTCCCAGGGGATGGCTAAGACAAAGCCCACAGCTCCTGGGGTCCCAAAGCATCTCAAGAATCTCAGAGGAATTCCCCACCCAGGTCCTCCTGATGTGGGTTTCCCGGTTAACAAGCTCTATCACTGTGGGATCTTGTGTGTTCAACAGGGCTGTGGCTTAGCCTGGGCAGGAATTTTTGTCCAGTTTTCAGGTGAGGAAACTGAGGGCCTAAGAGTGAAGAGCCTACTCCAAAGTCACCCGGCCGTTCAATGGCAGAGTCAGGACCTGAAATAATCTTCCCCACCCCGCCCCTCCCGCTCCTTCCCACTCGGTCCTTCTCATTCTTGCTTCCTTTTCCATCCATCCTTCTCCTTCTTCCTCACTTAGCTGTCACAATGAGAAGCCAGGATTTTTCATATTACTCACTAAACTTTACAAAGCCGGCAAAAAGCGGACAGCCTTCTTTCAGGGGTTTCTCCTCTGTGGGGTGGTAAAGGGAGTAAGTTTCCTACCCGAGCCGGGCTGTGGAGTGAAGGGGGTCCCCTGAGTACCTGCCTGTGCCCTGCTCCTGCTGCTGCAGGGACTGAAGCGAACCCCCTACCCCTGGAGAGTGTGAGTGAGCTGGAGTGCATGCCCAGATGAGAGAAGGGGATCCGCCTGTCTGAGCCTGTTCCTCTAGAGCTCACTGCCCTAGGGGGAGGGAGGAGGGTGTCACTGCCAACTACAGGCTGCTCCTGCTGCCCCGGGGACACTCGAGGATGGGTCTGGGCAGCATTCTAGGTGGCCCATCCCACTCCCAGAGAGCCAAGTCCAGCCTCCCCACCCTCTTCTCTCTCCTGGGGTCTTGGGGATCCGTGTGGTGGGTGAGCGGGGAAACATGTACAGAAAGCCCAGTCCAAAAGTGACAGCAGGTCTGGTTGGAGCCACCCTTCTTCAGGGCTGTGACAGTGACTCAGCCTGGGTCGTGGGGAATCAGCGATGTGGAAGAAGGAATGAAGCAGGAACTCTCTGCTGAATGTCTCAGCCCCTCGGGGTTCTTCCCAGACTCTCATGGATTTCTGACTTTGCCTGGGTACAGAGACCGGGGCTTGTCCGAAGGAGGGGCTTTGGATCCTGGGATCTTAGGTCAACAAACATTTCTGGGCAATTTCTATGAGCCAGGTCCTGGGCTGAACTGAGGGACAATGGAGAGACAGAGCCTGCTCTCAGGGCAGCCACAGTCCAAAGGGAGAGACAACGCAAGTGTTTGTCAGACTTTGTCTAGACAACGTGGTGAACAACTTCACAGGGAGAAGCCAGAAAGTTCTGACCAAGTTTTCAAATGAAGCCCTGGGGTGCAGTTTGGGGTAAAGAGGTGTCAAGAAGACAGCTGTGGCACACTCACTTTGGAAGGTGAGTGTGAACGGAAGGAGGCTGCCTGCCCAGGGAAGGATGGCGTTGTCTCAGACTAGTGGGGAAGGTGGAGCCTGAAGGCTCCAGGGCTGCGAAGCGACAAGGCTTAGAGCAGGGAATTCAGCCTCATCCTCAGGCAGTTCCACTGGGCTCAAAGCCATTGGAAGTGGGCCTTGGAGAGGGGGAGGCTCCGGGAGAAGAGAGAGTACCTGGCCCAGATCAAGGACTCTCCCTGGCTTTGGGGGTTAGAAAGTGTAGCTGTCAGCCTTCCCTCGGTATTCCCTGAAGACACTCCCAGCTCCGCCAGGCCCTCCCAGGCTCCTCAGCAAACTAGAGGCAGGGTTACAGCTGGCATTGATGCCCAGGAGAGCACAGGGCTAGGGGCCAGGCAAGATTCGGAGGCCAGGCCCACTTAGCACTGTTCTGGAACAAGGGCTTGTGAATGGGGAGAGCAAGACCGAGAGAGGGGGCTCTAACATCACTTACAGGCTCCTCCTCACTGCCCGGACTCTTTGCCGCCGTCTTAGGGGGAGCTTTTTCACGGATGGGCATCTTGGTGACTTCTGATTGTAGACGCAGAGGTGCGGACCTAGGGGCCAAGAAGCAGACAGGCATCAACACAACAGCCACCTGGGCCTTCCCCAGGGCCCTTCACCTCCCACAGCCTGTCCTCTGCCCCTGTTCTGACCAGCAGGGCTGCCCGGACCTGGGAAGACCAGCCCCCCTGGCCACAGCATCCTCTCTGCAGTTGCAACAGGAGAGGGTGGGACCTGAAGTGAGTCTCCGGCCGGCCCCTGCTCCACAAGACTGTGGTCATCCAGTCTCGACCTACCAGCCCAGAGCAGCACGGGAGGCAGCCGGGCTGGGCTAACCGACCCCAAACGCACAGGGGCCACTGGCAGAGCCCTCGCGCTGCCTCAGCCTGCGCTTTGCAGGTTAGAGCCTCTCTTTCCCACTGGCTGCAAGCTTCTCCAGGTAAGATTGCACCTGCCATGTTCCATTCCTCACCTCTGGGCCCTAGCCTGTGCCTGGCAGGAAGTAAAATCAGTGTTGGGTGGCTGAGTGCAAGGAATGCACAGGCCCGTGAATGAATACAAGGTCCTCTAAGTCTCTGGGCTGATTGCACACTGGCCTGTGGCCGAGGCAGGGCGGACCCCGCTGGATGGGTTGTGACAGGCAGTCTCGAGTCGGCTGGCTCCCAGGGTAGGTGGCCTGAGAATGCTGTGGGAGACGGTACAGGGAAGCTGGGTAGCCCAGGCCCTAGGGGCCACCTGACCAGGCCTAGGAAGAGGTGGACTGATTCTGAAGGCGCAGTAGAAGTGAGCCAGGCCAAGAGGGGCAAAAGCTCGTTTTTAAGGCTAGTGGGGCCTAACCTCTACCCCTAAGCATGTTTGAATCACCATAAGCTCCCACCCATGGCTTCCACTCATCCACCCCCTATTATCTCCCAAGAGCCTAGATCTAAGGCTTAGCCCATTCTACCCAGGCAGGCAAGGTGGCGGAGGGGGTGTTGGGTGCAAGTTAACTCAAAGACAGAGCATCCAGAAAGACAGATAATTCTGGCCCGGGGTGGAGGAGCCCGGGGTGGCCTGGCAGCACTGGGCAGAGAATGCAGAGTCCTTGTGGGTCGCATGCCACAACCCTGGGGACCAGGCGGTCCTTGGACCGGGGAGCGCCCTGAGCGTAGGCCTGTGGCTGCCCGTCGCAAAGCAGAGGCAGCAACATTCCAGGGAGAGCCAACCCGAGTGCCACGGGAGTTTTGAGAAGATGAGGAGGGCAAGCTCACATTGGTAAGGGCCCTGTAGACAGTGAAGCCGATGCCTCTTCTTGCAGCAAAAGCCTACTGTCTTAGCACGTGTCTTTGTCTTTGGATAATATCGCAGAAGTTAATTTGTAATGAGCCCTCAGTTATCTGGCCTAAAGAAGAATAAGTGCTAACAAATCAAACAGTTCTGAATATAAGAAAAATGAAATGAATTTCAGCTTCACGTGAACTGGGAAATATTCAATATTAAATTAGTACCTAGTATTCACGCTTCAGTTAGTTGATCTAACTAATATAGACAGGTCTTAAGAGTCATCAATATAATAATCAGTATAATACCTTCACTATGCCTAGATTTAATATAAGCTAAATAAGATCTTATTATATCTGTTACAAATTTGTCAGCAAGGAAAATAACTCAATGTGAAGAAACTTTTAAGACAAGATAATGTAAATTAAATAAGAGCTTTTGATAAACTCTCTTAAGAATAATTATGCTTTAGGAATGTCTGCCTATTTTAGTCCCTCCAGATAGTCAACAACTTGAAATTTTAGAGTTGTGCTAAATTAAGTGATGGAAGTTTATTGAACAGCTAGTTCACTCCCAAATAAAATATGACACTAAAACATTAATTACTGAATACTGACTTCCTCTTACAGAGAAACGAAAGATGTTTGGACTAATAATGAATATGTTTGGTGCCATCCTGAGATTGTCTCTATAAGAAAGTAAATATTTTCAGAAATTATAACTGGCATTTATGTTCACCAACCTATAGAATGCTAATATAAAGGACAGTTCATGGTTGCTTAAGGAAAGTAGAACATGAGTTTTCCGTGAAGAAGGCAGGAGAAACGAAATTGCATTTCATTAAGGGAAAAGGGATTAGGTCTGACTTACAGGTTTGGAATGAGCAAATTAAGTGATGGCTACATAAAATTAGGAAGGTTTGTGACAAGTAGACCCTGAGAAAATTCAGGGCTGACTCTCCCCTGAATTTTGTGTATGGAACAATTTCTCTTAAGATGTTGAACTGCCTTTAATAACAGATCTTAAGTGTCTTTACCTCTTAAGGGATCTGTTGTTTCTGCCCTTGAAGTCTTCTGTTGTAACTTTGGCTAAGTGAGTAATTATTGTCTCTCAAGTGACCTATGACCCCATTTGCCTGAGTGTTCTAAACTCTTTTGATATTTATTGACCAAACTTCCTAAATCAAATTCTAATGAAGTCTTTTTGACCTCTCTCTAACTTTGGGATGCTTCAAAGGGCCCCTGAAACATCCCAAAGAGAGATACTAAACTAACTATATTCAATTGGTATGTCAAATTACATGGGAAGCATGGTCAAATGACTAATAAACATTCTTAGGTTATATTGTATGGCAAATGTTACTAATAAAAGTATTTTAGAAATTATATAGCTTTCCTAAAATCTGATATGTTCTGGTAAAATGTCACCAGTCATAATTCTGGTTATTCTCTTAAAGTGTTGTCTGTCAGAGCAGTAACTTTCTGTGTCGATTGCATTATAATCAGACTTTAAATGTGCCTTCTTAAGCCTTCTGTCATTACTGACAGTTGTGATTTCATTCTGGTGCCTTTGCAAAATGCTGTCTCTTCAAAAGGATTAACAGAAAGAACTTTGGAATAAATACAAGTTTCTGACTTTCGGATTATAATGCTGAGCTAGGTAAGAAACTGAAAAACCCCAAAGAGAAACCTGATGGCTTCACAAACTGTTAACAAAAATTAGTTACATCAGAATAAGTGAACTGTTGAATATGGCTAGGATGTTTACGGTTTTTGTCTGAAAAATTACAAATTTGAATCTGCATTTTCCAGGTGTAAGGAAAATTTTCCCCTCAAACTAATTAGGACTTAGAGTAATTTGGTAAATTATACTTTTGTAAGCAGAATGGAAACATTTATCTTTTTTCTCTATCTGCTCCCTCCAGAGATTGTAAACTCTTACCTTTCCAGCAACTTTATCAGATAAATTAAGAAAGCTACCTCACCAACAGGCACAAAAATCTCAAGGCATCTGGGGGGCTTTGCTAAGGGAGAAGTTCACCTAGATCCGTAAAGTGAAACGTGTGATAAACACTTGCCATGACTTTCCTAGCCTTGAGAGGCTTCTTTTTTTAAAGTTCAATCTGAGACTCCTTATAAAAGTTTCAACAATGCACAAACTTTGATCGATTATAGTTACCTAAGTATCAGGCCAAGTTTTTTTTAGATCAGACTTATTTTGCAACAGATTAGTCTTAATTTGAATATATGTGGTAGAAATGAGGGTAATTTTAGAGATAAAAAGATTATATTTCAATGAATATTAAATCCCAGTTTTGTTAATGGAGGTCTGTATTTCCTGACTCACAGCCCACATAGTCCCTTGCCTTTATGCCATACTAATGTAAAGTTTAATTGAATTATTAAACGAAGACTCTAAGTTTTGTTTCTGAAGCTTATCTCAGTAATCTTTGGATGAAAATCAGATGCTCCATGATGTGATCTGGAGATTATATAAACTGGACACTTTATATACATATATATATAATACGTATTATATATATACTGGACAAGACATACTTTAAAGTACCTTCTCCAGCATGGATGAAAGGGCTTTTTATCAGGTACTCTTTAAGTAGCTCATGTATGGTGAATCTGAAGGTAAACTGACCCTTGGATTACTTCCTACTTCCAAAGGCCCCCTACACCAGACTGGTCTGTAGAGAGGACTGCTGACCTCAAACTCACCTTAAAACAATGTTCAAATGTTCAAATACTTATACCAGGATGAGAAGAAGACAGCATCAAAAGTAGACAGCTTACCCAAGATGCAGGACCTGATTTGTTTGATCATTTATAATGTTTTCTTGACTTCTTGGACCTTTGCGTATGGACCAAATATTTTCTATCATGGACACAATCTGATGCTAGTTTTTAAAAGAATCAGTCTGTTGGCTTGGGGCCAGTTATCTGTGTCTAGTACTTTTAGATTACCTAGGTGGATTTCTTTACTCCAAAGCTCTAATTGGACGAGCCTTAAAAAATTTATTTTAGAGAAAGAAAGTTCAGTCCCATTCAGGCTACTCTTGATATTATTAAGTGGGATCCTCTCACCTAGTCAGTTAATAATACCTGCTCTGGTACTGGCCATAAATATGAATTTTCCTCTAAGTTACTCAAGATCAATCAGAGAAACAAGCACAAATTCAGCCAAGGAATAAAACCTTCCACAATTATGGGATGGATTTATGTGGTTAACACCAGGCTGTGGTCATTTAAGATTTAAAGGGAACATTTATCTTGGGAACAATTAAATTATACTAAGGATAACCAGCCTAGTAACTAGAAAATCAGGTAAGAGCCTGATGGATAGTGCCAATATACAACATCCTTGAAAGATAAAGATTGGAATAGAATAGACTAAGTTAATTGACCTGAGGATATACTGGACTGCACCCAATGGAAGTTCTTGGTTTAATTCTTACTTATGACTTTAATAATACTGCTAGCTACGTTAGTTGTATTTTGCCTGTATTACAAGATTATTGTTTCTTGCATTACCAAACGTGTGACTGAACCTCCAGTAAATATAATGATGACTAGGTGATTTGAAGCAGTTGATCAAATATATAGCTCTATATGCAATAATGGTTGTAATAACACAACTCTAGATATGGGAAGATATGACAAGAGGGAATTTTTCCTCAACCATAACGGATTGCGTAAGACAGGTTGGTCCAGAGCCCTTGGATTACTGTTGATAAACCCAGTCCAGTAGCTGTACATTAAGTGGCTTTTAAGAGAAATCTCCACCAGACTTAGGAATGAGCCTTCCTTGCACTGTGGGACAAAATGATCTTGAAAGGTGTCCCAAAGTATTGTTGAACTTATAACCATGAGGGGGCCGTGTTAACTTCAAACTGACACTTGCCATCTATCTCCACGCGGATTAAATCAAGTGCTGCTGCAGCGGCTGACCTTCAACACCCCCTGAAAGGAGTTCAGGGTGAAGAACAGAAATGGGGGTGGGGGGACCGGCACCACAGGTCTGCAGATACAATATTTTCAGGAGCTGATTTGACGGGTCTGCTACAATCCTTCATGGTGAAGACTGAACCTGGTGATTGGCAGGAAGCTTCACCAGACTAGCAGAAAGCCTCTAGAAAAATATGTGCTTGAATGCATGTATTCTCCCTTCACCAAAATCAAGTATATACTGACCTTCCCCACCGCCTCTTTGGAACAGCGTCTCAGAGCTTTCTGAGGTGCCATCTTACGGACTGCAGCCTTCATTGTACCTCAAATAAAACTTAACTTGCAACTCTCACTCGCACACCATTTTAAACTCGACATCATCATCTAGCCCCCTGTCCTCGTGTCCCCACCCTGAGTGGGGAAACACCAGAGCCACGGAACCCCGCATCCTCCTGGTTTTCCCCGACGGCGGCTGCCCTGGGGATTGGGGGAACTCCGCAGGTTCTGGGGGGCTCTCCCCCCGGCACAGTCCCTGGACCGAGCCTCCCTCCGATCGTAAGCTCAGCTCGCCGCTCCCGCTCCGCGCTCCGGCTCGCCGCTCCGCGCCCCGTGCTCCCGGAGCCCAGCCCTGCTCACCTGCTCTCCTCCTCGCTGCCGCCGCCTCACCGCACCCAGCAGGACTAGGGGCTAGAATGTGAGCCGGAAGGGATTCCGGGGCGCGTCAGCCGTGCGGGGGTGGGGGCTGCCGCCTGGGTCCGTGGTGAGCCTCCGACGTCGCCGGTTCCCCAGGCCTCGNATCATCTATCATCTTACAAGTTGCTTTTCTCATTCAATATTGATTTCACTGTGAATGTCTTGATTAGTGGGTTTTCCAGGTGGTGATAGTGGTAAAGAAGCCCCTCTCCATCTTCCGTCCTCCCCCCTCCTCCCGCCTTCCAGGATCCCACCTCCCCGACCCCAATCCCGTGCTCTGACGGCCTCCCGGAGAGAGCTTTCAGAAAGGCACCAGAATCCAGGCCCCAGAAGAGGGGTGCCCATCGCCCTCAGCTCAGCCTTCCCAGGCCCCGCGCTCCCCACCCCCTTCATCCTAGCAGTGGCTGGCTGACTGCAGAACTCTGGGGAGGGTTGAGTCTGGGTAAATCTGTGCCCTCCCCACCGTCTAGGGCAGGTTCAAACCTTATTACAACTCCTTTTAGAATGTAATAATGATAATAACAGTAGTAGTACTACTAATAAATCTGTTTGTCCATCGCCGCAGCTCCTCCCTTTTCTATTCCCACTTATCCCGGCTGGTACTATAAGGAATAAGCGCGACACACACCTGGGGAAGCTTAGAGACACGTAGTCGGAGGCAGACATTTCTCCCAGACAAAGCGTGCCCGCTCCCCTATAGATCTTTACACCGCAGGCACACACAGACAGACCCAGACAGACAGACCCTGCTCAAACACACGCAGAGCTGGACACGCAGGCTTGGAGCACACTCGCACACACCAGGCATGCAGACCCCCAGAGACGCTGTCTGGCACACAGACACCCCCAACGCGGCAGCCTCTCCGCGGCGGAATCCGGGGACTCTGGCCTTCAGCAGGCGGCCGGGCTGGCAACGCTGCACTAACGCTAGTCTGGGACTCTGGGGACCCACACTCAAGGTGGGGAGACTTGACAGCCCAGGGGGCCTGCTTCTTCTACTCAGGGCCAGAAAGGGTGGAGGTTGGTACCAGCTCACACACTCGCATCCTCTCCAGCCCTGGCTCAAGTGTGCACAGCCAGGACCAGTGGACACACCGACAGCTGTTCCCCGTATTCCTCGTAGGATGGAGTCTAGCTCTCTAGGGCGCACACACACACACACACACACACCCCCCACACGCGCAGTTTCCGGATACCGAGCCCTTAAAGACACGGCCGGTTTTTCTTCCGCTGCCCGTAGCAGTTCGGACCCATTCCCTCTTGGAGCCTGGACGGGACAGGTTGCCAGTCTCAAGGGAAGACCAGCTTGGGCGCCTTAGTGTAGAGCTCTGTGGCTGATTCAGGGTGTGTCCTTAAGGGGCGGGACCGGCGCACCCGGAGGGAGCGGCTCCTCTGGCTCCCCGGGGCGGCGCCCTGGAGCGCAGCGCCGGGCTTGGGTCGGGGAGGGGCTGCGGCGGGCGCACCAGAGTGTTCCTGCGTGAGAGCCCTTGCTGGCTTAGCTTCTTCCGTATCTCCTTTTCCCGATTGCAAAAGAGACGCGGGCTTCCTGCGTGCCCGCTGGACTGAGACCAGGATTGGGGCTAGAGGCACAGCTCACCCTCCCGTTCTTCCCTGGTCCTTTGCCCGGCCGCCCACCCCCATCAGTAAAGAGACTCGGCCTCGCACAGATATAGTTTATTGAATCGGCCCGGAGGCACCGTGGTGCAGCGGGCCCAGTTGGCACTGGAAGGAACGCAAGGAAGGACAGGCGGAGGCACGGCTCTACATCGGGGAGCCCCGAGGTGGCGGCCAGCGCGCCTCTTCATCTTTTCCCGAAGCACGCCAGTTTTCACGTGCCTAGATGCTCCACGCCCGGCTGGAGGACAGAAAGGAGGACACAGAAGGGATTCTAGAGAGGGGACTCGGGCCGGGGAAATAAAGACAGCCGAGGGGCTGGGTACTCGCTGGAGGGGGCAAGCCCCGAGCCTGCGCTGCCGCAGAGGCGCCCCCTTGACCCGCGGGTGGGGGTGGGTTGGGGAGTAGGAGGGTGGCCCAGAGGAGGAGCAGGGCCGCTAGCTGCGGGTGTGGTAGTCGTAGTCGTCCCCCTCGCAGGCGTCAAAGGGGCCGGGCGGGCTGCGAGGTGCGCCGTCCCGGTCGGACGCGGGGCGCTCCCGCAGGCGCACAGCGTCGTACAGACCCTGCGGCGGCTCGTCCAGCAGCACGTCCCGCTCCGAGCGGGAGCGCTTCAGGAGGCCCACGTTGCGCAGCAGCAGCAGGACGGGCGCATAGAGCAGGTTGGCCAGGCCCATGCCAAGGCTAAGCTGTGCAAAGCCAAGCGAGTGCACGATGTGGCCCGCCACGATGGGCCCAAGCGCGTAGGCCACGCAGTAGGAGATGTCGGCGATGGCGTAGACGCTGCCGTAGACCGAGACGTGGCGCACGTCCACGAGAAAGGCGAGCGTGGGCAGCAGCGCGGTGTCCACCAGCGCGATGCCGAAGCACAGCCCGCAGAGCGAGAGCACTAGCGGTGCGAAGGAGCGGCAGGTCGGCACCAGGCACGAGCTGGCGCCGATCACCGCCAGCCCGAAGGCGCCGTAGAGCCACTGCAGGTGGGGGTAGCGCGCCGCCAGCCGCACGGTGAGGTAGACGCCCAACACGTGCGGCGCGAAGGCCGGCAGCCAGGCCACGCCCGCCTCCCACTCGGACGCCGCCATCGTGCTCTGCATCCACGTGGCGATGGTGGGCTCCAGAAAAGCGAGGGGGATGTTGCAGGTGGTGAGCGCGCCCGCCACCACAGCGATGTAGGGGTCCAGCATGAGGCGGTGGATGGGCGTGCCCACCGGCATGTTGGCTCGCGCCCGCGCCGCGGCCGAGAAGGGCTTGGCCACCACCAGCAGCAAGAGGGCGTCGAACAGCGAAACGGCGGCGAGTACCAGAAAGGGTGCAGACTTTCCGGCGAACTCGTGGAGGGACCCTCCGAAGGGCGGCGCCACTAGGCTTCCGAAGCTGATGAAGGCCAGCGCCAAGCCCAGGGCGCGGCTGCGCTCTGGCTCCTCCGGATACTTGTCTGCAATCATGGCAATGCCAGACGTATCCGCGAAAGCCGAGCCAAGCCCCTGCAGGCTGCGTGCAGCGAAGAGCGTCGCGTAGTCCTCCGCGAAGGCAAACATCACCGTAGAGGCGAACAGTACGCCCAAGCCCAGAAGCAGTGGCAAGTCATAGCTCATGCGGTCGATGAAGGTCCCACTCAGGGGGTTCACCAGCAGCTGCAGGATGGCCTTGGAGGCAAACAGCACCCCGATCTTCACGTCCTCGTTGTCCCTGGGGTGTTGGGGCTTCACAATGGACTTGGCCGGCAGAGCAGCCGTCGGGGGCTCTGAGGTGTTGGCCGTGACGGCACTGGCATTGGCCGGAGTGGGCGGCGTTGGGCCGGAGGTCGGGGTGGGCTTCTCGCCGGCCGCGCGCACGTAGTAGGGCACGATGGGGACGATGACCATATACAGCATGTTGTCCAGGAGCAGCGCCACGCACACGATGACCAGCACCAAGCGCCGCTGCCGCCGGGGGTCGCGCAGCGCCGCGCCCAGCGCCTCCGACAGCTTGCTGGCTGCCGCCGGGGCCTGACCCGCCGGGGCCTCCGGTTCCATCACCCCTGCCCCGCCGCTCTTCCGAGGACGCTGCCGCCGGGGTCGGGCGCGGGCGCGCTGCAGTGCAGAGACGGAGGCGCGGGACTTCGGGGGACCCTCCCTACACGGCGAGGCGCCGCCGCTGTCCGGAGCCGAGCCCCGAGCCCGCCGCCGCTGGGCTCAGGGTTGGTCAGGAGAGGAGCGCGGCGCAGGGGCCGGGACCCGAGCCTGGGCGCGCTGAGCCCCGCGCGCGCCGGGAGCCGCCCCCGCAGCGCCGAGAGGCCGCCAGTGCCGGCCGAGGGGCATACCGCCGCCGCCAGCCCGCCGGCGCGCTGGCCCCGCCGCTCTCCCCTCCCCTCGCGTCGGCTCTCGCCTCCTCCTCCGCTGCCTCCTCTGTTTCCCTTTACACTCGGGGCTGTGACGCGGCGAGTCTCGGCCCCCGAGTGGTGCCCGGGCCACTCGCGTGGCTC
>SJYV01002568.1:507863-555747 GCA_006410875.1 Neotragus pygmaeus
TACAGCTGCCTCCAAGTCCCGGGGGGCTCAGGAAGTGGTGCAGCCGTGGGCTACCCTTGGAACTGCAAGAGACCCCGCGTGGGCGCCGCAACCACTTTCCAGGCAGGAGCATCAGTTTTGCTCTCAGCAGAGGCTCAAGCGGGGAGCTCATCTTAAGAGGGCCACACCCACTGAGACACCCAGTGCTCAGCTCACGAGGTGAGCAGTCCCTGAATGCGCGCTGGGCCTAGTGCGTCCCCAGCGTTGACCGTGGCTGGCACATCGACTGCGTATTCTGGCCTGCGGACTGCCCGGGAGAGAGGCTCTGAGGCAGTGGAGGCAGGGAGATTGTGCTGTTGAGATTACAGTTTGTCTCTTTCTTCCAGAGTCAGAATTCTTCCCATCCTGGCCTCAAAAACAAACTACGATTAGGTTCAGCTTCTTCCCTGACAATGCTCCCCACCCCAAGGAGACCTCGGGATGCAGTGGAAAGAACTTGAGGCAAACAGGTCTGAGGCGGCCCCGGGCTCTGCCACACACTA
This sequence comes from Neotragus pygmaeus, assembly GCA_006410875.1. NCBI lineage: Eukaryota > Metazoa > Chordata > Mammalia > Artiodactyla > Bovidae > Neotragus > Neotragus pygmaeus. Next base: position 508,385 of record SJYV01002568.1, read on the forward strand.
CTTAGGATGTCTAGAGGGGAAGGGGGAAACCACTTCCCCTCTTCGGCTCTCAGTTTCTTTATCTGTAAAATGGATGAGAGTTCCTACTGCTTAGGATGCTTGGGACATAGGAATGTAAGTGCTTGCTGTGGTTATTATTATCATCTGTAAAATGTGTTGTTCTATCTTCGTTTTACAGATGTGGGTCTTGTGAAGAGCAGATAAAAGTTTCAGGGGGTGTCCCTGGCTTCCTAGCTAGTCCCTCTGGCTAAGCTGTCCAGGCTGGTGGGAGGCCCAGAAGGCACTGGAAAGCTAGCTTCTCTTCCTGAGACAGCTATGGAGAGAGGTGATGGAGGCCAGAACACCAGAGTGAGAACTTGCCACCTGTCACCCAATCTCTTCATTCACCCCAGGGAAGGAGAAGAAATTCTTCCACTTAAGGAGCTGCTGACACCGGCTCTGAAGTGTCCAAACCGTCCTTGGTCTGAGGGAGGGAAAAAGTTCCAGTATGGATACAGGCCTGCCTCTGGATGATCTTGGGCAAGTCACAGGCTCTCTCTGGGCCCCAGCCTTGGTCTCTGTTAAGTAAGGGGTTTGGGGACTCCTAACTTGCCACAGCCTTCAGGGTGAAATGGGTGCTATAGAAGGGCTCTGTTGGATGATATAATTATTTTACATTTTATTTGAAGGCCATAAGTCAGTACACACTCTCCAGCTCATTGCAGTCTCTCTCCAGCTGGCTTCACAGATATTTGTCACCGGCCTCATGCTCTCTGCTCATTTGAGTTTAAGATCTCTAGTTCCTTCTGACTCCCATTATGGGGCTTTTAAAGGGACAGTCTTTCAACCTACTGAGCAATTATTATTTATATTGTTTGCTTTATGTGATTTGAAACAGGGAGCTTGAAATTTAAGGCAGAAATTTTCTGTTTCATGGCTAAAGAACAGTGAAATCTTAGAGAAGGGCTTTCAAGGGTTTTCAAGATGCAGCTCTCTCCTGGTCCATAGAATTCATGACTATTCCTGAGCATGATGGCACGTTATCTCTGGGCTCATGCACAATTCTCCAGTCCTCCTTTCCTCTAAGGCAGGGCTCATTTATTAAGCACATCTCTGTGCCAGAGGTGTTGTGTATGTTATTTTATTTAACTCTTACTCAGCCCTGGTTCAGTGTGGGTGCTATTCCGCCTGTCTTATTGATGAGGACACTGGGCTTGGCGAAGCTGGACCACATGCCTGAGAGTCCAGCAGCAGAGCCTGGATTTAAGCTGGGGCCATGGGACCAGTCTTCTGATTCTCATGCTGCTTCCAAAGTGCCTCTGCTGCTCGCTGTGCAAGGCAAACACACTCTCTCTGGCAACACCAAGGAGAGGGGCAGATGAAGATCCATGAAAGGAAGAGGGAAGCTCCTTAAGGAAAGTCCAGGGACACCAAACTCCCTCACCCAGCTGCCAGCTTAGAAGGGCTCCCCACCCATTTATCAGCAGCCCCAAGGACTAGGATGGAGGAGTTAGCAGGGAGGCCAAGACACCTTGCCTCAGCAAAAGTCTGAGGTTTGGCAGGAAGGGAGCAATCTCCATTTTGGCCCGGGCCTGCAGGGAGCTGTCCAGGGTGCTGGCGCTGGCTTTCCAATTAGCCAGCCAGCCTCCCACAGTGGCCCCAGCCCTCCATTTTTCTGCACCTGTGGCTGCTTCTTCACTAGAACTCTTGATAAATTCCTTCCCAGAGACTCCTCTATCTGAGCATAATTTGCAGTCGAAAGGGAACTTCCCATCCAGTTCTGTAGGAGAAAATGGAAGTATTTTTCCCCCCTCTTTTTTCTCAACCAGATATAGTAACTGTTGCTACAGAGTACATATCTGGTACTTGATATATAAGTGGAATGAGTAAAGGAAGGAACTTACTTATAAGGTACATAAATGTGTTTATATAGTGCTAGGCGCTGTTTCAAGCATTTTACAAACATTAATTCATTTAATTTTTTAAAATCAACCTTCATAATGACTTTTTATAGGTAGGGACACCAAGGTATAGAAATTCATTCACAGCCAGAAAGCTCAGAAGTTGTGAAGATAGAACTAAAATGCAGGCTAGCGCCAGCATCCGGCTCTCAGCAACCATGATGTCCTGCTCCAGGATGAATGAAGATTATGAGATGGCCTAGCTCAATGCGTGACACTTAGTGGGAGCTTAATTATTGTTGCTTTGCATGGATTGGTGACTTCTTACTGACAATCTTTATTCTCATTTTATCCATTGTTTATAGTTGTGACCTCACTCTGCTAGGAAAAAGAGTCCTTTCCACTCTGTACTAGAGCCATAGTGAACCTTGTTGGGGACTTGGGGGGTCCCGGAATATGGCAGCTTGGGAGAGAGTGAAAGGAAAGCCGTCATGCACCTCTGCCCAGGTGATGTCTGGTGTGTGTGGGTGTGTGTGTGTATCTGGTATGTGTGTGTGTATCTGTGTGTGTGTGTGTGTCTGTGTGACTGTGTATCTGTGTGTGTGTGTGTATTTGGGGCAGGAGAGTCATGAGGGAATTATGTGTGGAGGGTGTTGCTTTGGAGGCAGGCATCAGTCCATCCTGGACTCTCTTCTGAGAAGGTCATGGACCAAGTCACTTCCAGGGCCTTGCCATCTGTTGCTTCATGGAGACCTCTGTTCCCAGAGATGTGAAGCGGCCATGTTTCTGTGGGGAAGCAGGCTGATGGTGGTGGCAGCATGTGGGTGTGGTGCCTGCTCCTGATTTATTATTTCTTTGTCTCCCAGAAAGCACTTAAGTGCCGGCTTCATCCCAGTGACGCTCATGAGCTCTCTGGATCCCAGTCCTGGGAGGGGAGTGCAGTTTACCCTGCCCTCTCTATCCCCTCCCTGTGCACTTCCTCAGGAGGGCCTCGGGGCCTCAGCATCACTTAATTAATTTAGGCTTCCCTAGCCACATATTTTCAGATTCAAAGGAACACAGCGGCCCTGTCAGCCTTTCCCGGAAGCCTGTGAGTCTGGTGGCTGGAAGCCAGAAGGACTGCGTGCCCGCCTGCCCTTGGCCAGCCCTGCCTGTGCACAGCATAGCTAGGCTCCAATGGGGAAAGAAAGGGGCTGTAGCTCCTGCACTGTGTGTGGGACTCGTAACTCCTCTGTACAGTTCCCAGAGAGGGGGCTGCCCTGGCCTGCTTTCCTGTAAGTCACTGAGTGGAAGCAGAGCCTCAAAATCCCCTTTGTCCCTGCCCCTTCCACTCACTTCTCCCCCCAATCCGATGAGTTTCTCAGGTTCATCTCCCTTCTCCATCAGGACCACCCCTCCTCCTGGCCCAGACACCATATCTTCTACTGCCCTGGGGCAATCGGCTGCCTTCTAACCTGTCCCTTCCCTCCTAAACCAGCCTACTCACTACAGCATGGATGCCAGACTTCTTTTCTCTGTAAAGTTTCTGGCACGTTCTCAGGGACCAACTGACCTTGCAGGGGCTCTAGCTGCCCAGGACTACAGCCCAGCTTCTCCCAGCCTTGCGACTTTCCACCACGTTCCCCCAAGCCCCTGTCCTCCCTGTCTTCCCTAATGGTCTCAGGCGCTCCCACCTCTGCACTTTGAACTGGACGTTCTCTTGGTCCATGCCCAGCTTTGCCTCTCATCCGTTTTTATACTTCCCGGATTCCTGAATTAATGTGAATAACCTCTTTTTCCTCTCACCTTGAATTCACCTGTGTCTTCTGCTCCTCTTCATGAATTTATCACACGTGGTGTTGGACTTCTTCCCCAACACCCAGCTGGGAGCTTCTTGAAGGCAAGATCTGAGTCTGTGTATCTAATAAGATTTTGCTTTGTACACATTCAGCAGAGTGCTGGTCATAGGACTTTGCATAGGAACTGATGTGTCAGTGGTTTATTGATCCATCTCTACATTTATTAAAATGAAAATTAATCACATAAATAGTATATAAATAGAAATTGCTTGTAGAGATGGCTCATAGAAACTAGGGCATTATAAATGTTTCTTTCTGGCTCCCAACCCTGGATTGTTCTATTACCTCACAGATACTACCACTGTTACTGTTTTTAATATGCATTTTCCAAGCCCTTTCTAAACCCTTTCTATACATATCCATGAACGCATATAAAATGTAATATAAACAGCCCCTATATTTAAATAAACATATTTTTACATAAATGCTGTTATATATGTATCATTCTGCAGTTCTCTCCTTTTCCACTCAACAATGTATGCACTTTAGTCTGCACAGAAATAGCGTGAGTTTCTTAGCTGCTGCACAGTATACACCAGTGTCTACAGCTCTTTCCTTAGGTGGACGTTTGGGTTATGTTTAATTTTTCCATGTGACAATGTTGTATTGAACCTCCTTGTGTTTCTATTGGAGGTGCTTTACCCAGAGGTAAAACAGCTTGGTAGATATGAGCAATCTGTGTGCTTTTTAGATTTGAAAAGAAATTTCCAAATTGCCCCCCAAAATGGCTGTGGAAGTGTATACCCTCACAAAGCAGAGGACACAATCCGCTGCACCCTTGCTAACAGCTGCTTTCTCTTTCTCCATCTTGTCTGTCTCATGGGAGATGAAAATGGTGTTCCTTATTGTTTTAATTGACATCTTTCCCTGCGTTTATTGAGCATTTGTATTTTCTTTTTTTGTAAATTTCCTGTTACTTTTCTTCCCCATCTATTAGACTCCTCATCTTTTTTCTTCCTGAGCTGTAGTAGTTCTGATTAAACAGAACATCATCATTCAATAGAATAGCCTCATTAAATAATATATCTTTATTCTAGAGAGGTCCATTGTGGCTATCACTGATACTGCTTCTTCACTACTAGAAATTATCAGTTGTAATTATTGGGCAGGATAAATCAGAGTGGGTGTGGTAAAGTTGCCACACCAATTAAAACCCTTCATAGCATCTTCATCTAATGAGAAAGAGTCCAAATTGTTTAGCTTGACATAAAAGTTCCTCTATAAGTCATCTACCTCTGTGGCCTCAATATGATGCCTAGGTTTGATTCCTTATTCCATCACCTATCTAACCTTGAGTGAAGTGAAGTGAAGTCGCTCAGTCGTGTCCAACTCTTTGCAACCCTGTGGACTGTAGCCTACTGAGCTCCTTTGTCCATGGGATTTTCCAGGCAAGAATACTGGAGTGGGTTGCCATTTATTTGCTTAAATGCTGTGGATCTGATTTTCATCATTTACAAAACTGTACAGAGTTGTCTCTCCTCTGCAAGTTCCTAACTCGCGAACCTTGTGCAAATTGTTTAACATCTCCAAACCTTATTTACACCATCTGTAAAATGGGTGCGTTGGCAATGCCTCACAGGGTTTTGTTTCTTGGAATGAAATTCCTTGTGAAGTCAGTTGATGCTGTTGTTATTTATACCTCTCCCTAGCTTCCTAGATGACTTCTACTCATCTTTTATGATCAAAATCAAGCCTCTTTGTCCCACCTTCCAAATAAAGCTGATTTCTTCTTCCCTTGGGCCAGTATTAGGTTTCTATCACTGTTTCTGTCATATTGTATCATGAGGATGTGTTCCCGTGTCTGTTTCCTCTACCAGGGTGCGGGTCCTTCTGGAATGAGTCTGAGGTGGCTGGGTTGTGCTTAGCACCTGGTACACAGCACCCTCAGTAGATGACTGTGCAGTGGAAGAATAAAACTGTTCATCACTTTTGAAAAAGGATAGACTTTCTCATTGTGTCAAAATTCTGTTGAGCCTGGAATGGATAGAGGGACACTTAGAGAAAAGCTTAAGTGTTCCTGAAGAATACGCCAGATATATCCTGGGGAAAGCCAGGAAACGGATTGGCTTTAAGGCATATTGACAATGTAGCCTCACTGAAAATCTCCTCTGACTGAACAGTCAGGTAGGCAGAAGATATTGAAGGGAAACTGTATTTTTTATTCTGAGTTGGCTCTGTTGAGAAAACCAAGAAGATCAGTGAAGGCTGCGAGTCATCTCTCTTGGTTTTGGAGGCTTGTCTTGATCCAAAAAGGGAGCATTGATTAGTCAGAGTCACTTCCATTGTCAGATGTGAGACGTGTAGGTTTAAGGCAGAGAAATCTTGGCAATCAGCATGGAAGGAAGGTGGAGGATTACCCCGGAAGGATGTTCCTTGCAGGTGTGTGCTGCACAGGGCTGCAGCCTGCTCGAGTGCACTCAGCACCCAGCACACTCTCTGCATACAGAAAATCTCAGTGAAAACCCAAAGGCGATGCCTGCTTTGGAGCAAATTGTTCTGAATGGGTATGCAGTGACCATCTTTACAGAGAACCAGGGAAATCGCCTCTGCTCAGGTAATGTGGCCACACTTTCAAGATCATCTGTCTTAAAGCCTTTGAAAATGGATTCCCCTCTTGGAGACCTCTGGTGTGGATGGTGGGCCCTCCTCTGGTGAGAGAGCCAGCCACACAAGGCTTGCATGCTACATACCCTGAGGCTTCCGTCACTGGGGAGGGATGGGCTGAGTTGTGAACAGGGGGCTGGAGAGAGCAACAGTATTGTAAAATCAGCCCAGTTTTCCTGATTTGTGAGTGGCGAGAAGTTGGTCCTCTCTCAGGCTGCCTGCCAGCACCTTCTCCGGGCATATCTGGGATGTAAGAGAGGTCAGCAAGGAGTCCTATTGTGACCCCTGGCCCTGTGCCAGACACAGTAGAAGGCTTTTACCGTTATTAGCTTTCAATATCATAACACCCTTGTGAGCTAAGTGTTCTTCCAGGCCAGCCCCATTTTATAAATTGGCAACGCAGGGGCTTGAGTAATGTGTCAAGGTCACAAGGCTCCGTCTGATTGATGCCCGTGGCTTTATCCATCCGACCATGTGACTTCCATGCTTTTTTGGGGGTGCAGAAATTCTTCTGTGACTCCCAAAGCCCTGCTCGTTCCCCTTGACATATGTGCAGAGTCATGGCCACCATCCTGCCCTGGGAGTTGGGGACCAGCCAGCCAGATACAGAGGCTGCACCTGTCTCCTCCTTCTCCAGACATTCTGACCTCTGGCCTTACTATCTCATGCAAGGACTATTGCAGTAGCCGCATAGCAGATCCCTCTCTCTTCAGTATTGCCAGCAGCTCCAGAGCCCCCAAACTGCTCTCACAGTCAACTTTTTACGACATGAATCTTCCCTATCGTAGGCACTCAATAGATATTTGTTAAATGGGTCATCCTGCTTTAAACTCCTGTTTCCTAGGGCCAAGTTCAAAAGGTAAGCTTGACTTTAAAGGCCCTCAGTATATGACTTCATCTCCTCTTCTTACTGTTTCTCTTGGCACTGTTTGCCACACATGCAGAGCTGCCTGTCCAGGACACCAGGGTCCTGACATACCACAGTACCTGCCACCCATGTTTTCTTCCCAACAGCATAGGCTGAGAAATAGGGTACTCACCACAGGGAATATCTTGGTCCGTGTACTCACACCTTGAACCTAGCACTTGCAAGATGGATTCCAGGCTCTGGTTGCATGTCTTCCCTCCAGCTTGGCCTGTATTTAATCCACGCAATGTCTCCCAAGTCCACAGTGTTGCCTCATAGGCAGAAAAACATTTGGGGATGGTTGGTGCCACCTACGCATGCAGATGTGTGCTGATGCCTCCAAGGCGAGGCATACTCTTGTTTCCACTCTATGTTAAATTCTGGTCATAATCCACTAACCTGGTTTTATAACCAGAAAAATAATGGCTGGTGACTCGCAGCTTGAAACCTTGACACTGGGTCTCTTGTTCAGCCAGTGTAGCTCATGCACGCGCGGTGACTCTCTCAGATCCATCCCCATCGCATCCCCAGGACCCGGCACCATGACCGTGGAACAAAGAGTGGCTTTCTGGGGGAGACATTGGTGGGAGGAAAGTGAGAGTGAGTAGCTCAACCCTTTCTCGTTGAAGCACAAGGACCTTACAATACAACTGAAGAGCTTGGGGCGCCTGTACTGTAGACAGGTGATGAGATGGGGCCCTGAAGGGGAGAAAGCCTAGGCCACTAAGTTGGGGATTCCAAACCCCAGACTCTTGGTGATGTCTTGGGAGGTTTTCCAGAAAAACTTCTATCTTGGTGGAAAGAGCTGCCCCCTTGGGGCACAGACAGGTGGCCCAAAACCCCTCTGACCGTAACTCCAGCCATACGGACCACTCGGGGCAAGTCCCATGGCAAGTCCTGACTAAGGGTGGGCTGAGGAGGGGAGGGGAATCCCCGGCAGAGCCCTGTAACTATGGATGGTGACACCGGCAGGGACAAAGAGACCTCAGAGCCGAGACATAAACGCGGTTATGTGGATGTGGGGACCTGGAGGCTGTGGGGAATATCATCTGACTCAGTTAGAAGCATGATCAGCTTTGAGCATCAAGAAACTAACCAGAGCGTTGTTTTCCCAGGTAATTAAGATGCTATTAATTAAGCTCCCATTGCAAAGCTAGTTTCAAACTAATTCTTCATGACACATGTGCGCACCCCTCATGAGGACTGTCCTTATCCCCTCTGGGCTGTAATGCCTCAGCTGGGGACTGAGCCATTGGTTGGCACAGAGTGGACTGTCTGCAGGTTTGTAAATGAATAAATGACAGGTGGACCAATGCCATTTCCTCACTTGAACATCTCAGATGCCATCTGGTAGCAGACAGTATGACCTGGAACGTTCTTCTTGTCTGATCCCAGAGATTGAGAAAATTCTGGCCTCCCTTGTGGAGGTTTAGTGTGCACAGCTGAAGGGCTCACAAAGCCTCTGTCCTAGTGATGGAAAAAGGGGGTGGGGCAGGCATGCCCAACGCATGCAGTGTGGGGAGGAGACCAAGGCCATACTCGAAGGCAGATGTTCCATATGGGAGTCCAGGCAAGGAGACCGGGGGAGGGTGTGGGGTGCTGGAGTGCAGAGGCCTGGGTCTTCGGCAGAGGGCAGTGTGCCAGGGCTCCAGGGAGCCAATTGGCTTTTCATGGCTAATTTAAGGGAGCAATATAAGGATCCCTGTGTTTGGGATTTCTCTCAAGGATACAGTCCCAGATGTGGAATGACTGGTTCAAACGGTAAGATCATTTTTATGTGCCTTAATTTGTATAACCAAACAGCTTTCTAAAAGCAAGATGTCGATTCCATTCGCACCGTGAGGGTGCTTCTTTCCACCCTGACAGCACCCAGGGTTATTACCTTAAAAAATGAGCCAGCTACGTGAGAACTATGCCATCTTGTTTAATTACTGTCCTTGATGATTAGATGTGAGCACCCTGCCCTCTGGCCTAGACCCCGCCCTCACCAAACCTGCCCTGTCCTCTAAGTGCCTGCTTCCCCTGCTCCAGGTCCTCTGCACCTGCTCCCCTCTCTGCCAGAAAGTAGCCCATCTGCACGCTCATCCCCTCATCTTCCCGTCTGCACTTAATGATGCAGCCTTCCCAGGCCACCTTGCTTAAAATCGCCCCCCAGTACTTCTTACCCCTCCCTGGTTCCTTTATTTTTTCCAGTGTGCCTGTCACCATAGGCACAGTTTATGGAATATGTTGACTGTCTTCCCTAGGATGGATGTTCCAGGAAGACACATGGAAAAGGAAAGGAGAGGGGGCAGAGCTGAATGTAAGCTAGAAAGAGAGAGGTCATGCCCTCCCCCACCAGAACCTACCCCTGGTCCCTAGACTCCGGGACCCAGCAATGACTGCTCAGCTGGAGTGGAGGGAGGAGCTGAGGGGATGGGGGTGCCTCTTGGGGCCTGACCTCTCTTCTGCTCTTCAGGGAGGTCTGGGAGCATCTCACTCACCCCTGCCCCCCAGCAGAGTGTTAATGCAAGGGAGACCTCCGGGACATTCTCTGCTTCAGCTGCAGTTTGAGGGACAATGCATGGGGCTGAGTGCGCAGTCCTTCTGAGAGGGACGTGTCAGAGGTGAAGCGGCCTGGGGGGGTGGGCACTGGAGGTCACAGGCACTGGTGCCTTGAGGGGCTGTTGAATTAATCCAAGGGAAGGGTGGGAAGGAGATATTGTCCCTGGAGAAAGCCAGGCTTCAGGAAAGCCCAGAGGTGGAGGGGGTATTTAAGGGAAGCATAATGGAGGATTCATCCACAAAACCAGGTAATGAAGGAAGGGCTATGCTGAGCCAATGACTTGTGACTGTGAGAAGCAAAGCAGGAGTGGGGAGGGTTGATGGCATCTACCTGCTGCTGGGATTATGAAAGTGCCAAGACACAGCCCAAGTGTCCTGAGCTGTGACCTTAACTAACCTCTGTTCCCACAGTTGCTAGTGGTCCAGACTGCCCTTCAGCCTATCCAGGGACAAGCCATCACTGAGATTGTCACCTGGCCCTTCTGCTCGGCGGATATGCATCTTTCTGTCTCAGAGCCTCTGCTCTCAGGCCTTGATTCCTGAGTTCCTCCTCCCCTGCTCAAGACCACTGGGCTGGAAGGCTGCATCAGCAGAGAGCTGGCCATGCTCCTTAGAAGAGAGCAGGTCAAAAGCAGGCCCGAGCAGAAATGAAAGCTGCCAGGGTGACGCCTGGGTGGGCTCTGTCTTAGTGAAAATCAGAGCTCACACCTTGTGAGTGGAGACACTCCCTTAGCAGTTGGCCCCAGGCTGGGCGTCCATCCCACTTTCACTCACTGGGAAGGCAAGGCCGTGTCTTCCAGCAGCCTGACCCGAGTGAGGGAGCCCAGAGGGTCTCCGAATGGCTCATTCCAGAGGCCTGGAAACCCCAGGAGACCCGAGGAGCTGCCGAGAAGCCTCTAGCCTCCCAGTGTTGAGTAACCCAAGCATCAAGCTCCATGGAACTGGACAAGCGGATTCTGCTCTTGACTGATGGAAAGACAGGTGACACCGTGAATTCTTTGGGAGGTCTTCCCTTTTAATTGATCCTTCAGCATCAGAGGTGGGGTGTAGCAATCTTTGGGAGGCAAAAGCAGGGAGAAAGCTGCCTAGCAGAGCTGGTTTGGCTTTGCTCTGAATTTGGATGGCCTGACCGAGGGCTTGAGGTGCATGAAGGATGGGCTCTGGGGGTGTATTCATGGGCAAGAGGGCCATACCTGGTCTATCCTGGGAGAGGGGCTCACCCCATGAATAGCTGCAGAACTGGCAAGGCCAGAGGGGACATCGAGGCTGGGGAGAGGACAAGGAGCCAGAGGTGCCCTAAGAAAGTAGGTGAAGCCAGGGGAAAGGGAGTGGGGGGCAGTGCAGGAGGAGGGTGTCACCAATATGCAGCCACACTCCTGATGGCTCCCTCACCCAGCACTTGCCATTTGCTCTACCCAGAGAAACTTTCCATAGCTGCAACATTTACCCCCCAGCCACTCCGTGATCCACAAATCCTTGTCTGAAATCCCGAGGCCTTGGGTTTTAGAATTGAAAATCTTTCCTATTTTAACAACAACAAAAAAAAGATAAGGCATATACTGAATGTTTTCTAAGTTTCCAGCAGGGTCTGGAAGAGCCCCCTATAATCTAATGCATCAGTATTTTCTGCAGGGAAATGTGTGAACAGCCGACACTTTGCAGCATCAATAGAGGCCATAAGAAACAGAAAGAAGGCTCACGTCAGTTCAGACAGGTTTTGCCACCCAATGAGTTAGCGATGGCACCCATTCCAATGCTCTCGCCAGGGAAATCCCATGGACGGAGGAGCCTGGTGGGCTGCAGTCCATGGGGTCGCAAAGAGTCAGACATGACTGAGTGACTTCACTTTCATGCACTGGAGAAGGAAATGGCAACCCACTCCAGTATTCTTGCCTGGAGAATCCCAGGGACGGTGGAGCCTGGTGGGCTGCCGTCTATGGGGTTGCACAGAGTCGGACATGACTGATGTGACTTAGCAGCAGAGTTAGGTCAAGACAGATTTTGCAGCCACGTGAATTTCAAGCCATCTCTTGGCATTTAGTTCTTAGATTTTGAAATGGCAGATTAGAGGCTGTGGGTCTGCTCATCCCCAAACTGAGGTTCTGAGAGGTATAGTGGTGGCAGAACTAGGACGTGGCAGATCTGGGGTTTGGGGGCAGGCTCTCTAATTCCAGTAACAGTCTCTGAACCTGCGCAGCACTGGGGAGGCACCTACTGTTGTTCTTCACAGCATGTCTGCAGGGCCATTGAGGAGGTGATGTGAAGAAACTGACTCTTGAATCCCAGACTGCCAGACGCTTGGCTGTTTGGAATCCTGAGCAAGAATGGGACATCCTGGTAGACACAGGAGGACCCAGGTCAGAGGGTGACTATGACTCAGAACCAGTCCCATCTCTAGCCCAAGTTGGAGCCCCAAGAGAAGGATTATCAGACACGGCATCCCACATGACCTTACCTTTATGATTTCTAAGCAAATGGGACCCGAGGTCCCACCTCTCAGAGAGGAGCCCGCTACACACAGCCTTTCCGTGGCCTGGTTGTGTCAAACACTGCTTTCTCTAGATGTGCTCCTGTGCGCTTCCTTCCCCTAGCCCCCCAGCAGCCCTGCTACTGCCCTGGTGGGATGCCCATGGCTCCCCACCCGCGGCGGGCAGTCTCCTCAGTTATCCATCCTAATTTTGCTGGGCTATGGCTGCGCATCCCACGGGCTTTGTTACCACTGATTGACAGAGAAGTCTCAGAGCCCTTTCCCACATGCTGCTGTGCTCAGCCCCCACTATAGACTGGTGAACTCGAGCTTATTACCTGCCCCCATTTCACAGATGAAGAAGGGGAGGCTTGTGTTGGGGTACAAGCTTATGTTGTACTCCAACACCCCAACCTCTTGTACACAAGAGGAGGCTTGTGTTGGGTTACATGGTGGGGTACAAGATCTCATGCTCAGAAAGTGCTGGAGCCAAGATGCAGAGTCATGTCTGCTGACTGGGAGCCACACTCTCCCCTCCTCTCTGTTCCAGGGGGAAGGCCTCCGAGGTTGATGGCTTCAGCTTGTCACTCACAGCTGTGTCTCAGCACGTGGAGGCCCTCCTCTGTAACCCTCAGGAGACAGAACAAACTGGGCTTCACATACACAGTGGTATTTCCAATTTCTCTTGAAAAATTGGAAACTGACCACTCAGGGCCCCCTTTTTCTCCCTGCAGCAGCCTCCCCATATAGACAGGCCATGCGGTCCCCAGCCTCTCACAGGCCCCAACTGGCTTCTGCACTAACTTCTGTTAGTCCACTGCATACCATGAGCGTTTGAGCTTGTCATCTCTGCTCCTGACAAATGTCTCTGGCAAAAGGGGGAGCGATCTTTGTTTACATACTTCTTAGCACAGAAAGCTCATTGCTTCCTAAGGGAAGGGAAGACATGCAGAGAGCCGTGTAGGTGCTACACATCATGCTAGACACTGCTTGACAGTGTAGTAAGCCTGTGAGAAATGTAGTTTTAACTCCTCCATTTTACAGATGTAGAAATTGAGGCTTGGCAAGACCTGGGGATTTGTGCAGATCCTGCGGAACGTGGGGTCACCAAGACTAGACTGTTCCAGCCTGTCTTATTCTGGAGGCCCTGCTCTTCCAGCTGCTGCGCCCAGAGCTTGTTCCAAGGCTCTGTGGACAGTATCATCTCCATCTCATTACCTCCCTCCACTCACTGCTGGTGGGATATCCCCGTGGGGTGTGACTGTGAGTGCCGCCCGGGCTTTCGCAAGAGAAACCAGGGCTGACCCTGGGTCAGATCAGGACGTTCCCTCTAATTTCCTAACTGGGCGCCTACGGAAAGAGAGAAGTGCAGGGTCTGACTGCCAGCACCTGGTGGGGAGGGGCCAGGACCCGGGAATGCAGATCCTGCTTCCTGGGGTGGATCACAGGGTACTTCTCCAAGAGGAGAACCAAGAGTCAGGGAAGTTGCTATCTGCAGGTCATCAATGTGAGAAGCATTTTGGTGAGAGAAGGAGGTTAAGCTGCAGACAGGACAGTCACAGTTCCCAGGCTGGGAGGACAAGGGGATGAAGGTGGCCAGCTCGGGAGCTGTTCCTATAGACAGAGGGCTGCGACCTGCACATCCCTGTGTCAAAGCTGGAGACAAGGTTTAAAGCGGCAGGCTTCCAGGTCTGACACAGAGTCAGTCGCTTTTTATTTCATTTAAAAATAAACAGTTTAAAAAGTCTTAATTTATCGACATAAAAAATGTAATATATAGTGGAACTATATGTAAGTTTGCTCTGTATTTTCCAGGTCTCCTGTAAATGTGTTACCATACCTTTGTAATTTAAAAAAATTTAAAAAGAAGTAAAAAAAAATCCACTAGGAGGGAAGAACCATGAAGGCAAGTAATGAAAAACGTGTGTAACATTTCTAAAGGATTCTAAGTGACTGAGTCACTGCTATTCACCTGAAACCAACACACTGTAAGTCAACTGTGCTTTAATTAGAAAATTTTTAAAGAAAAAAAAGCAGTTTATTGGCTAGGTGGAAGCTGTTTGGTGAAATAAAGAAACATGAAATCAACTCCTATAGTAGTACCTGCCAATTTCAGAGAAAACTGAACTGGGCTTGGAGGCAGGGTGTCCTGAGCAGGTACCAGAATCCCCTGGAAAGCTTGATAAAAGTGCAGAGTCCTGGGCCCTGCCACCAGCAGTTTCTGATTCACTGGGTTGGGTTTGGGATTTGTCTTTCTAACAAGGTCTTAGCCGGGCTTTGCTCTGTTCGCTAAACAGGCTTCTGGTCCNGCAGGGTGTCCTGAGCAGGTACCAGAATCCCCTGGAAAGCTTGATAAAAGTGCAGAGTCCTGGGCCCTGCCACCAGCAGTTTCTGATTCACTGGGTTGGGTTTGGGATTTGTCTTTCTAACAAGGTCTTAGCCGGGCTTTGCTCTGTTCGCTAAACAGGCTTCTGGTCCCGAGACCACGCTGGCTTGGATGATTCCATTCCTGGCCTTTGGTGCCACTGTCTGGCTGCTCTTGAGAACGACATGTTCTCCCTCTAACGGTATCAAGGTATCAACATTATTGGACAACTGTTTCAACAAAAGTTGGGAACGTGTGGACCTCTATCAGTTTCTCCCGGGCAGCACTGTGTCTACAGCGACAGTTGTAACACAGTGCTTAGTCCTCTTTGGGGCACTAAGCACAGCACACACAGCGCACATTTGGGGCATAAAGAGACTAAAAATTTCCCCCAGTTTATCTACTAGGGCATATAGCAAGAGAGTGTGCAGGCAGGATTTCAAAACTGACTTATGCATGCTTTACCATATATAATTCATTCAAAGTAGCCCATAAATAAAACAAGCAGAATGTTTAAAGAAAGAAGATCTCATTCTATGTGGAATATAAAAAAACATGATACAAATGAAACTTATTTATAAAATGGAAATGGACCCACAGACGTAGGAAACAGGTTTATGGTGAGCAAAGGAGAAAGTGGAAGATATAATTTAGGGGTTTGGGATTAACATATGCACACTACTATATATAAAATAGATGACCAATAAGGACTTTTTGTACAGCACATGAAAGGGAAAGTGTTAGCCACTCAGTCGTGTCCAGCTTTGTGCAACCCCATGGACTGTAGCCCACCAGACTCCTCTCTGTCCATGGGATTTTCCAGGCAGGAATACTGGCGTGGGTTGCCATTCCCTTCTCCAGGGGATCTTCCCAACCCAGGAGTAGAACCCGGGTTGCCTACGTTTTAGACAGATTCGTTACTGTCTGAAGCCACCAGGGGAGCCCCAAATCAACTATAATTTTTTTTTAAGTGGCTTTCAAACGTCTACTTGAGACAGAAGATAGATGTCCACCTCTCTCAGAGCAGATCCCTTGCCCACTTCTCTTTTGGAAGACACATGGAGGGCTGGCATGCGTTGCTGAAGAACAAGGGGATGGTCCCTCTGTCCCCAGGAGAGGAAAATTACCTTCCCGGCTGTGTTCAGCACCGTCCATGGGATTCTCCAGGCAAGAATACTGGAGTGGATTGCCATTGCCTTCTCCAGGGGAACTTCCCGACCCAGGGCTCGGGCCCACGGCTCCCGCATTGTAGGCAGACGCTCTACCATCTGAGCCACCAGGGAAGCCGCCGCTATGAGACACATATAAGGCATTTCCCTGGGATCCCTTATAGCAAGGAGCGTGATTATTTTATTTGCGTCGGGGAAATGCTGACATCCAATGTCGGGCTATTCAGTGATTGAAATTTGACCTTGGTTTGCCTAATTTCTAATTCCTCCAAGCTCTTTGATTTCTGGCAGTGGGCACATCATTTTCTGCAGGTATTTCAGATCGGGGATGAAGGGCAAGGGCCCGAACTACATTAAACAAACTAGAACAGGTTTGGTCTGGGGGTTGATTGTTGTTATTACTGTGTTTTATTTTACTGCAGAACTTTTGGGAAACTTTCATGAGCTTATCCAGTAATTTCCAAACTATATGCATAAGTGTAAAAGACTTACTTCATAGCCTGGAGTATCTTGCTGAATGTTCCATGTGTACTTGAGAAAAAATGAGACCTTTTCCATGGAGCCTTCTACAGGTGTCAAATAGGTCAAGTTGGTTGCAAATGTTCATATCTGCCATATTGCTATTTTCTGTGTACGTGTTTTATCAACTATGGAGAGAGGAGTAGTGAAATTTCTGAGTATAATGTAGATTTGTCTGTTTTTCATTGTAGTTCTATCAGTTTTACATCATATATTTTTAGGTTCCCTTATTAAGTGTCATAAATGTTTGAGTGTTATGTCCTCCTGATAAGATTGACCCCTTGTCTTTATGAAATGACGTTCTTCATCCCTGATAGTCCTTCTGGCTCTGAAATCTTCTTTGTCTGATGTTGATGTAGCCACTGCAGTTTTTTTTTTTTTACTAGTGTTAGCATAGCATACGCTTTTTCCCCCCACCCTGATGTTTAATCTATTTCTGTCTTTATATTTAAAGTGCGTTTCTTTCAGGCAGCGTGTAGCTTTGGTATTGCTTTTTAAATCCAGTCTGACAATCTCTGACTTTAATTGGGTGTTTAAACCATGTACATTTAATATGATTTTTGATGTGATTAAGTTAAAATCTATCATCCTTTTTGTTTTCTACGTATCCTGTCTGTTCTTTGCTCCCTTTTAACTCTTTCCATGCTTTCTATGGGTTGAATATTTTCTAATATTCAATTTTATCTTCTGTTGGCCTATTAACTCTTGGTTTTGTTATTTTAGCAGTTGCTCTAGGGCTTATAGTATATATGTTTACCTTAGTCTACTTTGAAGTCATATTAAACTTTTTCGTATACAGAGGTGGGTTTCTACTGGGGGCAATATCGTCCTTCAGAAGACAGCATGATCTAGAGTCTAGGGCCCTCTAATGGATAGAAGACAAGGATGCTGCTAAAAATCCTACAGTGCATAGAACAGTCCCTCACAATGAGAAACTGTGCAGTCCAAAAGATTAACCGAGGCCGAGAAACACTAACATACAGTGTAAGAACCTTATAACAGTATATTTTCTCCCCAATCTGTATTCTATTGTTGCCACTTTTTGCCTTTATATATGTTGTCATTTTTGTTTAAGCCATTCTCTTTTAAAATTTTGTTTTTATTTTTACTGGAATGTAGTTGTTTCACAGAGTTGTGTTGTTTCTGCTGTACGACTAAGTGAGTCAGCTCCACGTGTGCGTCTCTCTCCTCCCGCCCAGCCCCGCTCCCACCCCTCCAGGTCATCACAGAGCACCGAGCGGGCTCCCTGCGCTCTGCAGCAGCGTCCCAGAGGCCACCCACTCCACAGCTGGTCATGTAAATGTGCCAACGCAGTTCCCTCCGTTGTCTCCAGCTGCTTAACCCCTGCGCCCGCAAGTCCGCTCTCCTAGTCAGCTTAAATAATTAAGAAACCTCTTACACACTTCCCCATATAGTTACCACTTTTGGTATTCTTTGTATAGACTCAGATTTCTATCTGGTGTTATTTTACTTCTGTATGAAGGATTTCCTTTAACATTTCTTGTGTTGCTGATCTGTTCATGATAAATTCTTTCAGCTTTCATGTCAGAAAAAGACTTTATTTCCCTTTTATTTTTGAAAGGTGTTTTTCGTGGGGTATAGACATCTAGATAGGTGTTTCCCCACCTTTACTTTAAACTTGTGATTCCACTGTGCTCCTGGCCGCACTGCCTCCAAAGAGAAATCTACAGGCGTCCTCATCCTTGTTTCTCTGGATGAAACCTGTCCCTTTCCTCTGACTGCTTTTAAGCTCTTCCTTTAATCACTGGTTTTGAGCAGTTTGATTATGATATGCTGATTTCTTCATGTTTCTTGTGCTTTGGGTTTGCTAAACTTCATAGACATATGGGTTCATAGTTTTCATCAAGGTTAGAAAATTTTCAGCCATTATTTCTCAAATATTTCCTGTTCCTCCTTCAGGGACTCCAATTATACATGTATTCAACTGCTTCACATTGTCATATAATTCACTGATGCTCTTTTCATTTTCAAAAATTTCATTTTTCTCAGTGTTTCATTTTGTATAATTTTATTGCAATGTTTGCAAATTCATTAGTCTTTTTTTAATTANTCTGTGTCCCCCACATTCATTCCTCGCTGCCTTCCACAAAGCCGCCTATATCCAAAATAAAGCAGTTTCCTTTCCACCAACCCTGCATTTTTACTGGCTTTTGAACAGGGAGCACCCTGACTTCCACTTTTGGTTACAATAGTAGCAACTCAAGCAAATGTTTCTGTTGAAATCAACCCAGAGTTGATGCTCCGCTTCCTCTAGTGGCCACTGGTGTAACAGCATGCTCTGAGACTGGCTGCTCAGAGGGAGCTACTCTGATAAAGAACAAACATGTGAAATTGCTCCACATTGTATAGCTCACGAAGATCTATGTCAGTCTACTCTCTCTCCAGGCATTTCAGCTGGAATCCTATATCCTGCGAACACATCCATGTCCTCAGGTTATTCTTACAGTTGCTAAATTCTTCATGTTCACACTCAATCAGTAACCAGTTTCCACTGATATGAAGAATAGATCAATGATATCTTTTCTTCTCATGTGTTCAGAAAAACCACAAGTTCCTTAGACATCTCTTTAACGTACAGCTACAGAGAACAGTCACAATGCTGGTTACTGACAATTAAAAATTACACTAAAATTGTGGAACCTGCTAAAATCAGGGCATACTGTTACCTCCTTCTAAAGTGTAGGTAAAAGAGCTGCTTACACATATTGGCTCTCTTCTTTCTATATCAGCTTTGGAGAGCAAGGTGTTTGCTGAAGATTACCCATTGACCCTAACATCTAGAAAAAAAAGCAAGCAATGCCCAAAAGTAACGAGGGAGGGATTTGTGAAAAATTGGGAAAATAACAAAGTTGGACAGAATATATGAAATGATGAGATTAAGACATAGAGAGGTTGTATCAGTGGGAGACAGTGGTGGCGGTGTGACCAAAAGTGAGGAGGTCATCCCTTATGCTCCCCCACCATACACACTGCACACAGGCACACACACAGATACGTACACACACACTTTCAGTGGAAGCATGTGGCTTTATATGGCCTTTGTTCTTAAAACTATTCGCTCATCTATTCAACATACATTTAACATTATTTTCCAGTGGCTGCCAAGATAATTCTAAACAATATGCTTTTACCTCTGTTTTTGGATTTATCAAAGTTGTGCAGTATTCAATGCACTTCCAGTACACATTTTTTTCTGCCACGGTTATGGGGAATGGAGAACCAAACTGATGCATCGTCACTACCCTGAAATTTTTAACAGAGAGAGTCGACTTAGCTCTTCTACTTCGTAAGGGCAGGGGGAGAGTTTCTTACACTGAAAACTAAATAGAAAGTAAAGGCAGGAGGGGGACTCTGGTCATATTTAAATGAGTTAATATTTGTAAAGCACTCAGGACAAAACCTGGCCCCCAGTCAGGGCTGTACAAGTGCTTGTTAAGTAAAATGCATTAAAATCCAAAACAATAATGCAGAACCAGTAGGTACTGAGTGAATATGGAGGAAAGAAGAGGTTTCGATTGACATCTAGATATCTCAGTCTGTAAATGAGTATTACGAATAAGTTACTAAAAATCCCACTCTTACATTCTATGTCCATGTACACTGCTAACAAAACATCATAGACTGGGTGACTTACAAACAACAGACATTTCTCACAGTTTTAGAAGCTGGGAAGTTCAAGATCAAAATGCCAACAGGTTCTATGTCTGGTGAGAGCCCACTTCTGGGACCACCACCTTTTTCGTGGTGTCCTTACATGGCGGAAGGGCTGAGGGAATATCCCTTTTACAGTGCACTAATTTCATTTTTAAGGGCCTGGACAAAAAGAAGGGTCCTGTATGTTCACGTGGGCACAGGAATAAACAAAATCTGCTGCTAATAGGACTTTATTAGTACTCTCTGTCTAGAGAGGTCAGGGGAAACTTGACTGAAAGTATAAAATCCTTTAATTAACTAAATACAAATTCATGTAAAAAAGCGTTACTGAATCGACTCTGAATCATCATGCATTTTCTAAATTAAAGTGCTATTAAAAGGATAATTATAATTGCATGGGATATGTGCATATTTGTTTGGTGTTCTCCTCTCTACCCTGCCCTGTGCTCTGAGAGACTGATCCCTATGGATGGGCGTCAACAGGCTCTCTTGTCCTCTGGCTCTGAGTGGTTTTTGTTTTGCTTGTGGTTGTGCCACTCAGCCTGTGGTATCAGTTCCCCACAAGGATCGAACCTGTGCTCCCAAGCATAGAAGCGAGGCATCCTTACCACTGAACTGCCAGGGAATTACCGCTCAGTGGTTTTGAGAGGGGAGGCTCCAGCAGGTGAAATGATGGAGGAGAGTGAGGCCAGGGTATTTACCTCCCCAGTTCCCCCCTGCTGAGGGAGCACAGGTTGTTGCATTTCTCTGGTCCAGCGGTCTTCTCCACTCAGCTACCGTCTTCTGAACCCACGTCCTCCCACGATCCCTTCAGGACCAGGGATGATGTATCTATTAGTTCGTTAGGGCTGGCATACAAAGTGCCACAAACTAGGTAACTGAAATCACAGAACTTAACTTCTGTGCAGCCTGGGGGCCGGAAGCATGAGATCAAGGTGTTGGCAGGGCTGTTTTCTTCCAAGTCCTCTCTCCGTGGCCTGTAGATGGTCATCTTCCCCCCTTACCCCCCGTGCCTTCACACAGTCTTGGTTCCGCCTCTCTGACCTAACCTCCTCTTCTTGTGAGGACACCAGTTACATTAGGGCCCACCCTCATGACCTTAGTTTAACTTAACAGTTTTTAGGGTTTTTAAAGACCCTATCTCCAAATACAGTTCTGTATTTGGAGGTCCTGGGGGTTAGAACTTCAAATGAATTGAGGGATGCAATCTAGCCCAAAATGAATTAGCAACAGGAGCTCCCAGCCTCTCACCAGCCCCAGGGTTACTATCCCATCCTGAGTTGTTTTCCTAAATCCTGCCCACACCTCTGTAAACACTGTTATTAACTCTCCTAGTTAATAATTAATAATTAACTAGTTAATAATTAATAATAATCAACCACCTAGTCTTAGTATACCATTTGCTTCCTGTCCAAATTCTGAATGATTTATAGGGGCTCACCCAAACAGTGCACAGTAAAAAGGGGACCTCATTCTCAAAGTGGTAACCACTATATACCTGGGGAAAACTGCTCTCCCATTCAAGCATTCCAACTAACTGAAGAATTGATGCTTTTGAACTGTGGGGTTGGAGAAGACTCTTGAGAGTCCCTTGGACTGCAAGGAGATCCAACTAGTCCATTCTGAAGGAGATCAACCCTGGGATTTCTTTGGAAGGACTGATGCTAAAGCTGAAACTCCAGTACTTTGGCCACCTCATGTGAAGAGTTGACTCATTGGAAAAGACTCTGATGCTGGGAGGGATTGGGAGCAGGAGAAGGGGACGGCTGAGGATGAGATGGCTGGACAGCATCATGGACTCGATGGACATGAGTCTGAGTGAACTCCGAGAGATGGTGATGAAAAGGGAGACCTGGCATGCTGCAATTCATGGGGTCGCAAAGAGTTGGACACGACTGAGCAACTGAACTGAACTGAACTGAACACATTACTATTTTCAATATTTTATTCAAGACATTGACTAGAATTCTTAATTCCTTTCGAGAAAAGAAAAGAAGTTATTTTGATGTGGGATGGCTCTAGGCATATGTAGATTGGCAATGCCAACATGACAGGCACAGTGTTATTATTGAGTGTTACAAGTACACTTCCCACTCCCTTTTCCTACTCAGGCCCAGAAGATCCTTCCCACAGTCACTTACTCCCAGAAGGCTGTCTGGCCGCTGATCCCTGGAAAATCCACCCTCTCCCAGAGCAGGAATCTCAGGGCAAAGAAGCTGCTGTTTGATACAGCTGCCACTCACAGGGTCTACTCCTTCCTCAGGTGAAGCTCAATTTTCTCCCTTTATTCTGAACCTGTGTGCAGAACAAAACCTGTGACCGTTTTGTTTCTTCAAACGTTCCCAGCTGAATTGTCACTCGGCTCAAAAATCCTCTTTTTTGATCTGAGGACAAATATTAAGTGACTGACTAACGCAATCAAGACACCGAAGCCCACTGTGTACACACACCACTCGGGGTGCGTGTGTGTGTGCGTGTAAGAGGGGGAACAAAGATAAGCCCTCTCCCTACTCCTCACGTACTAACAGCCGCGCCACACGGCATCTCAGCCGGCTGCTGCACCGTGCGGAGCTCGACATAGCTCCTTGCCCCAAGCTTACTTTCTCTTTGGGTTCATGGCTGTCAGCACAGTCGCTCGGCACACTGCATATCCCTCTCTACCTTTTCTGGAAACATTCTTACTATTCCTTCTTCTGATTCTTATAATCACCTTTATGAGAGATGCATTTTTCACCACGCGGGAAGCGCCAGCCACAATCCAGAGATCAGCAGCCAGAAGCACTTCCGCCCTCGGCGCCCAGGTAGAAAGCATGGCTGCGTCACGCGCTCAATCCACGTGGCCCCACCCGGGGCCAAACGCCCCCTCAGCCTGCGCATGCGCCCTGGCCCGCCCGCGCCTGGCTGCGCGTCTCTGTGGGGGCGGCGCTTACGGCGGCCGGGGCCGCGGAGACGCACGCGCCGCCGGCCCAGCCCGAGTTCCGCGGCGGCTGCCTGCGGCTGCTGCTCGTACGTGTCCGTACGGGCCGCGCGGCCCGGGGGTGAGTGTTCTGGCGGCCCGGCTGCATGTCAGGCGGGACAAGCCCGGGGCCCGCGCCGGCTCTCCGGGCGTCCGCAGCCCCGCCGGCACCGCGGGCGGCCGGGAGGGTCAGGGGCGGCCGCTCCGCGCGGGCGGCCGGGAGCGGGCCCTCTTGTGGATGCGCGGCGGTGGCGCCGGCCCTCCTGCGGCGGAAGTGCCGCTGGGGAGCGCTCACCTGGGGGGACCGCTCACCCGGGGACCGGCGGGGCTGCGGGCCGCTCACCCGGGGACCGGCGGGGCTGCGGGCCGCGCCTCTGGCTCCGCCGAGGGCAAGGAGGGCCGGCCACCGAGCACCAACTTTCCGGCTCTGTGTTCTCCCCACGCAGTTAGGGTCAGCCCGGCCTGTTGGAGCTCGGTTAAAACTGGAGCTGTTATTTGAACGAGACAGTCGGGGTGAAAACAAGTCAGGCGGTTGATACGGTAAAGTGGGAGTATGTGAGGGAGGACTGAGCAGTCCGCATATGAATGCTGTAGCATAAAGATTGCCCACGTAGCACCTTATCCTCGCTGCTGTCACCCTCTTTCAAGCTCCTGTCACTTTTCACCCCTACGGGTCCCAGCATGTCCATGTTGCGCTCTTTCCTCCAGTCCATTATCCGTACTGTAGTCCAGCTGGTCTTTTACAGACATAAATTGGGTCATGGCATTATCACCCTGTTTGAAACTGTTAAGAGCCACTCCGTTACACTTGGAGAAAAATCCAAGTTCACGTTTCCCTAGGCGGCCTGTGATCTGGTCCTTGCCTGTGGCTCCATCTTCTAGTACACCCCTTCCGCTTTCCAGTTCTGCATATATACAACTAAACCTCCAAACCAGTATCCAGCGCCTCCCACAGACGCCCCAGTGCTTAAAGGAGGACAATGAAGATACTGTTTTTCCAGATGGTTAAGTCTTGCAGAGTGTTAAAAGACATTCTGTAAATGAGTCATTATCAGTTTCTTTAACTCTGTAATTCAGTAAGGATTTGTCAAAATGCTCCAGCCTTCTTCCAGTTTTTCAATAGCACCAACTCTTACCAGCCTTAGAAATTTACACATGCTGTTTCTTTGCAAAATATTCACTATTGGCCTGTTATTTCATCCTTCAGATGTTGGTTCACATATCAGTTTATCAAAGAGGTCTCCCTGACCTCACACCTACTTCTATAATATCAGTTAGGCTTCTCTGTTATTTTGTTATAAAGAAGTCAGTACTTTCCTATAGCAGTTACCATAGTTATATTTGTGTGTGTGTAATTTACGTATAAATACTTATTTATGTTGGAGAAGGAAATGGCAACCTACTCCAGTATTCTTGCCTGGGAAATTCAGTGGACAGAGGAGGCTGGCGGGCTACAGTCCATGGGGGGGCAAAGAGTCAGACATGACTGAACCACTAAGTGCGCATATGTTTATGTGTGTAAATACATATATATAATCCTTAAAATGCGTGTCACCTGCAAGAGCTCCTAAGTTCTATGCAGACAGAAACTCATTGGCAGAGTACATTGTCTGATGTAATTGACTCAGTAAATATCTATTGAATGTCAGCTGATGTATTTCGTTTCTGAAATTCCTCCTTCTAACCGAAACTTCCTGGTTTTCATCTCTTATTCCCAGGAGACCTGCCCTTTGGTGTATTCTCCAAGTGGCTTTGTGATCCCTTTTTCCTTCTTTTCCCCTTTTCCTGCTTTTCCTTCCTCGCTCTTCAGTGCCTCCTGGCTTGTTTGCTTTTTTCCCCTCATCTGCCCAGCTTGGACCCCAAGGTCAGTTATGTGAAATACTTGGCATCTTTTTAAAAACATGTATTTATTTTTAATTGGAGGGTAATTGTTTTTACCACATTGTATTGACTTCTGCCACATCTCAGCATCTTTGCCCCCAAACGACATCTGCCTTTCTACCCTGAAGACGCCCAACATTGGCACCTCCCCTGGGACTGCTGGTTACTGAAGGAGGCAGTTGGGCTTGTTGGCAGTTCCTGGTTGGGGGCTGGCCTCCGGGAGACCTTGCACCCCTGTCCCAGTGAGTTGGGCTTGTTGGTGGTTCCTGGTTGGGGGCTGGCCTCCGGTAGGCCCTCCACCCCTGTCCCCGGTGAGTTGGGCTTGTGGTGGTTCCTGGTTGCGGGCTGGCCTCTGTCCCCAGTGTTTGCTCCCGTCACCTTTTCTCGAATACACGTTGCTTAGTTCAACTTCTCACTCTCCTCCACGTCCCATCCCAGCTGTGTCCCGTGGCTCAGGTGATGCCCACATTTCCTGCCGTACAGAGGATTTTCTCTGTGGTCCAGCTAACCTGCTCTCCTCTGCACCTCTCGCTTAGGTCCGTCAGGGGTCTTCCTCCTGTCAGAGTCGGAGAGAGGTGTGCTGTGCCCTCGTCACTCTGCGTTTGCTGCTGTCTCACGCACCTCTTTCTGTGCAGATGATCTTAGTCCCCACTCGCTATTCATCCTATAGTTTTTCTTGACCAAATTTTCCTTCCCTATCCTTTATTATTCCAGTGATCACTCTGCCATAGCCTATCCTTAGGCCTCTATTTCCTTATCCTAAGATAACCACTGATCAACTTTCCAAATCCACTGAAGCCTTTGTAGTTCCTTAGAACTTGCCCTATTTTCTACATTTGACCATTCCTTCCTAACTCCTTATTAGATGTTTTCTCCAAACATCATTATTTTAACTTTGTCTTTGCACTACAGAGTTATTACTTAATATTTTGATTGATTAGTATATTTTTTAAGAACCAAAAAGGAAATCCTTGTATACATACAAATAAGAACAATGAACAAGTTCCAGCTAGTATGCAGGCTCGGAGCCAGAATCCCACTCTCTGTTGAAAGTAATAGAGTGCCAGTCTGATCCTTTCTCCTGGAAATAAGCAGAAGGGCCCCAGACAGAGGAATTTTCTCTCTCTGCTGTTCACGTTTACCCTTTTCAACCTTAGCCTCGTTCTTATCCCCTAAAAGACTCTCTGGTCCCTGTCAAGAGGCCTGGGATCCCTGGCGCTGTTTACTCTGCTGCTATTTCCACATCTTGTCCAGATTTTCTCAGGAGCCCAGATTCATATTTCTGCCTGCATTCTGGCCAGACAGCTTTGGCTGCTTCCCATCTGCTCCTTTCTGATTCAAATTTCGTGACTGACTTCGCCAGTGACTCAGTTGTCCAGACCAGACTTGTTATTTTAGATTCCTGTCTCAGCCTTCATTTCCACACGTATGAGCACCTTATGTGTGTCAGATCGTGGGCCACATGTGCAAAACTCTGTCTGTGTTTTTTGAGCTCCAGATCCACTCCTTCTGTGTCCACTTGGCCTCTTGTCTGTGCCTCTTTTATCGACCTGCCCCACTGGCACGCTTCTCCAGTAGCGAGTGAGCCCCTCGGGGCAGGGTGACACAAAGTTCCTGGCATCTTTGTATCCTAGTGCTTGGCCACTGGCATCAGTTTATTTAATGAGGAATGAGTGGAGCTTGTTGGGGAACTTGTGAACATTTCATAGAAATAAAGAGTTTATTCACAGTTAAATAAAAAGATAAGCTGTCACTTTAAAAAAATCTATTTAAAAGTATCTATTAGATGGAGTTCTAGAGGCAATATAGCAAACGCATTTTCATTCAAGGAGTTCCTGATTTCTTGTAAAATGTGAAAGTTCCGCTTTATTCCTACCTTCTCCTTCTGTTTCCCGCCTTCCAATGCTGCAGATTTAGTATGTATCTTCAGATCATTTTGAATGTATTCCATACACACAGATGTGGGTACACATTTTTTCCCAATATAAATGCCTTCATATGACATGGCTTTTCATTTTATTTGGCTTTTATATTGTCACTGTTGAGAATATTTAATGCCGGTTTAAAACTGATAAACATGTTACAATAAGTAGCGTATGTATATGTGAATATTTCTCTGGAATAAGTGCCTAGTAATGTGCATTTTAAATCTTGGTAGATATTGCTAAACTGCCTTCCAAAAGAATTTTATTAATTTATATTCCCACCAGGATTATGTGAAGGTGGCTCTTTCTTACCTAAGTGGATATTATCAGTCATCAAGTTTTTGCCAGCTTGTTGGTGAGAAATTATATCATGCATTGAAATAGAGTTATTTTTGAGACTTTTAAGATTTGAGTGGTGTTATTTATTATCTCTTTTCAGAGGTTTCTACTTATTGGAATAAATAGTCAACCTAAGAGTTTCTAGTGTTAGATTTGTAGAGAATCTCTCTACGAGTCTGTGTTCCTAAGTCACTAGATCTGTATGTCATGGTTGATCATGCAGCTCTAATGTAGGTCGTTTGTGCCATAATGCAGTGAAGAGGCTCACTTGGAAAGCAGCAGGGAAATGACTTCACTTGATTTGGAGAAGTCTCTGTGGGCATCACTTGGGATCTGGTTGCCAGCTTTCTCAGCTGGCTACCCCAGGGTTCTTGTTGATGATACTGCATTTCTTTTTCTGTTGTTGCTGGGAATTTTTTTAAATTGTTATCAAAACTCAAGAAGATCTATAGTTTGTGCTATTTTAAGAGAAATAATACTTGGAAACTTGATTTTATGTAATTGGAGTATTGCTTAGTCTTTTGAGAAATCAGTCTGCTTTAATTATAAAATATTTCCTAAACTTTATGAACACAATTCAATATAACTGATGGGCTTGGTGAAAAATTTTTTCCTTTTAGATAGGCTCAAGAGGATGCCAAATGAAAGAATCCCCCACTCAAGTCAAACTCAGGAGCCAGACTGTTCACAGAGCCAGGATGTCTGTGGCAGCGAAGAGGGGACAATCAAGCAGAAGGGTGGTGACGTGGACCTGGGGCAGAGCCTCCCCTCTTGTTCCTCTGCTGATGGACCCTCCAGTTCCACCGAAGGGTGTCTCTTGGAACTTCCCAGGAGAGGGCCAGCCCTGCTGCACATCGACAGGCATCGGATCCAGGCGGTGGAGCCCAGTGCGCAGGCCTTGGAGCTGCAGGGCTTGGGTGTAGATGTCTACGACCAGGATGTGCTGGAGCAAGGGGTGCTTCAGCAGGTGGACAGTGCCATCCATGAGGCCAGCCGCGTGGCCCAGCTTGCCGAGGCGGAGAAGGAGTATCGGTCAGTCCTGGACGACCTCACGTGAGTGTGGACCATCTTCTCTCTGATTTTACATACGACGGAAAAATTTAGACAATACCTGTGGTAGTCCAGAAATTGAGGGGATTTAGAGAACCTTTAATCAGAAGATGGAGTCAGTAAGTCCTTGACCAGTGTTTAAACCCGAGCATTGTAAACAGTAGTTACTCAGTTCAGTCTTGGCAGGTTGTTTACACGTGATGTCCTGGTGAGAAGTGCTGTTCTGAGTGGCCCAGGTCTTGCAAGCTTGTGCACAGATGGTTCTCAGGGGAGGTGTTTCTGAAGATCTGATGTGTCCTACTCCAGATAGCAGGAACATACCCCGGCCCTCTCCCCCATCCTATAATTTCTTTCTAGTTTCCTGTTCCTGAAGCGAGGACCAGTCTTTTGGTGCCTTTTCAGATTGCATTTCTGGAAACCGTGAGAAATTCCTCCCTGCCTTTCCTTTCTTCCATTGTACTTTTGGCTGTCTAAGGAAAGGTGAAGTTCCATGGAGGCTCACTCACGCTTTAGAGGAGAGACAGACCTGGGCTGTGCTGAGCAGAATGCGTTGGTTGTGGAGAGGCCTGGACCTGGGTTGAAAGAGGGGGCAGAGGATTGAGGTGAGCTCAGGCTCCTTTGTCAGTCTGCCCCGCCATAGCCAGTGTTCTCAGCAGAGCGTGCTGCAGGCAGGAGAGAGAAGGGGAGGCCAGGTGGAGGGGTGGTGCAGCGTCAGGGGAGCAGCGGGAGGGAGGGAGGGGAGAGGATGGAGCTGCTGGCCCCCCGTGGCGCCCAGAGGGCCTGTTCTTGCCAGCGGTTTTCTGCTGTGTTTTTTGAGCCTCTTGAGCAGCAGGTGTTCACCAGTAGTTTTAGTCTGACCTTCAGGGGCGAGGGAAGTGTGCCCACTGCTTGCAGAGGTAACAGAGCAGGGTGCTGCAGGGTCACGAGACTTCCTAACGCCAGACAGCGCGACATGTGCTGCCAAGACCACCAGTAAGTTGCACGCAGGGTCACGAGACTGCCTAACGCCAGACAGAGGGCGACACGTGCTGCCAAGACCACCAGTAAGTTGCATTGATAAGCATCTCTTCTGCTGAAACCACAAAGGATACAGACAGCAAATTACACAAGTGTCAGTATTGAATTTGTCTTCTGAAAATTGGGAGTTGCAATTCTATGTTATAAATTGACTTTTTCTGTTTGTACTACAAAGTGTACTAATATAGCAGTAAGTCTTCTAGTGATGCAAGAGAGAAATACTATCACAGATGTCTGATTTATATAAGAAAATGTTTAAATACGTTTAGTACTTTTCCAAACTTTGGGAAACTCCCATAATGGGCTTTAAAACCCCATATTTTGGTTGCTGCTAATGGGGTCGTCTGTGCATATTTGGGGCGAGGAGTATATGGGAAATCTGCCTTCTCAGTTTTTCTGTATACCTAAAACTGCTCTAAAAAATGGTCTTAAAGAAAAGTGTATGCATTTTTTCATATAAAAGGACATTGCCCATGAATAGACACTTAAAATGCTTATAGAATGAATGAATCAGTTTGCAAATGGAAATAAGCAGATTAAAATTAGCCAGATTAAAGAAAAACATGAGCAGTCATCTTAGATTTATAACAACTCTTCAAGTTCTGTTAGTGGCCGAAAAGAACGTGTTAGTCTGGTTTAGTTTCTTTTGTAATTAATGAGAAGTAAAAGGGACATGTTTTTAGCATTCCTCTTTTCATATTATTCTGTAAAAAATGTTACCAGACTAGAAAATAGACATTTTCTCTTACTTTTCAGGTCATGTTCGACATCCTTAAGACAGATTGATAAAATTATTGAACAACTTGGCCCTCAAGCTGCCACCAGCAAAGATGTTAACAGGAAACTAGATTCTGTGAAACGACAGAAGTATAACAAGGTGACTAAGTCTTGGGTTTTTGAAAAAAGTCATTATTTAAGCTCATGTAGTATTTAGGAAATAGGTATTTCTGAAAAGTACTTGAAGATGTGGAGCAGATTTACAGTAGAGAATTAACTTTCATGCATCTAGTGTTTGGGCTGTTTCCCTGTAACATCCTGGGTTTAGAGAGTGTTTCTAAACACACACACATGTGTGCAGGCACCTTCACAGCTGGAGGCGGTTCCATTTTTGACTTTTCGCCTCCGCTCCTGCAGCTCCGTGGGCCCCTTGCGTCGCTGCGCTCTCTCCCACAGCTGAGGCCCCCCGAGCCGTCTGGTCTCACGTGGACTTGGCTCTTCCTGCTCGGCTCCTGCTTGTGCTGACTGTCGCCACCGCCTTTCCCGCCAGCACGGCCCTGCCCCCATGACACTCACGCGCTCTCTTCTAAGACGCTGGCCTTAGGCGTTGAGCTGCCACCCAGCTGCATTGACTGGCCTGCACTTAGGGTTGTTGGACTTAAGGGTAGGGAAATGTCTATTACTTTTGACATTGCTTTTATAAAGTCTGAAACATTTTTTAGAACTTATGTACACTCCATAAGAACGTATGGCAGGAGGTAGAAATGACTAGTTTTAATCACTTTATTGCTGCCGTCCAGAGTAACTAACAGATGGCTTTGAGCTTGCAGTCGATTCACTGTAGCGAGTGGGGTCCTCACGACGCCTGTTTGGGCTTTAGCTTTGGGGGTCTCATTAGCCTTGGCTCCTCCTTTCGCTTTCCACTCACTGGTTCGTGGTCTTCGCCACACTGACCCCTCACTTAACTGCATAGCAGCGGCTCACGGTTGTTGCTTACAGTGGAGCAAGGCAGCCGGGGTCTCCCCAGAGCAGCCAGGGGACCATCTGGCCTCTGTGGGCGTGTGTGAACAGTGGGCTTCTGGTGGGTTGGAGTTTCAGCGAGCAGCAAGGACCAGTACTTAGACCGCTTAGGTACTCGTCTAGCCTGGTTGTCTACTCCTGTTTGTCTTTAGCTCTTCTCTGATGTTTAGAGAGAGACTGTTCAGAGACAGGCTGTTTTAAATGAGAGTTTGCTGAGAAAAAACCTGCAAGATAAAACAAATTACAAGTCGTTACAACATGGTGTCCATAATCAGGATGTCCCCTCATCCCACGCTCATGTCTGCTGTTTAAACATTCTTGACCTTGGAAAGAAGACCACCTACCACAGGCCTGGTTAACTGGGGAGTGCCTGGGAAGGGCCACGTAGCTGAGCTCTGGTGATGCAGGAGGAAGACGAAGCAAAGGGGGGCCCGGGAGGGCAGAGTGAGAGCATCTGTCAGTACAGATTTTACTTCTCGAATGTTGTGGTTGAGTATTGTACTGTAAAGGACAGTCACAAATGTGGTAGATTATCGGGGGGCCGACTTTTTCCGCTATTTGAACATTGATGTGTTTCTTTGCCGTGTAGCCTGTTGACCTCATAGCCCTTTGGCTACTAAGGTCAGAACCAAATGTAGCGATTTACCCCGTGAGTGATGGGGACACCAAGCAGAGCAGCGCCGCCTCCCGCGTCAGCGGAGTCTGTGCAGGTGGAGCTTGGGTGCTTAGCAAGTGCGGACTGCGCCGCCCAGTCAGGAGGGTGGGGACGGGGTGCTGCCTGGGGGACACGCTGCTTCCTGCGAGAAAAGGAGCAGTTACTCAGGTAAGTTTCTCTGTAGTGATAGTAACATAGGGCCGTTGTGTTTTATGTTTGTTTTGCCCTTGATTGAAATGTTTAAAATTTTATGATGCTGCCTTTTGTATTTAATCACTTCACTGCTATTTTTTGTATTCAACATTTACCATTTAAGGAACAACAGCTGAAGAAGATCACAGCAAAACAAAAACGACTCCAGGCCATCCTCGGAGGAGCAGAGGTGAAAGTGGAACTAGGTCATGGCAGTCTGGAGGAGGAGGACGCAGGTGAGGGTCCTGGGTGGTGTCTGTTGGCGAATCGCTGCCTGATACCTCTGCTCAATGGAGGGTGTCTCTTCAGCCCCAGCCTGGGTGTTGGGACAAATACATTTATTTGCTTAGTGTCAAAACAAACACAGGACATTTTATTCTCTGCACTTATAGAACCTAATCTAACCCTAATCCTAATCCTAACCTTGGTCTACTAGTCTAATTTGTTTGTATTTTCCTGTCTTTCTTTAGCAGCTCTTTGATGTTTAGATAGAGACTGTTCAGAGAGAGAGAAACTGAGATGAAACAAATTATAAGTCTATTGGGGCTTTGGAGAATGAAAGTAAACTTTTAACTCAGCCTAATAGAGGCTGCTGGTGCCCATTTAGTATTACATTTAATAGATTAGAAAATTTAACATTTTGTATCATTAACTTCATAAAGACACCTAACATCTTGATTGAATTGTATTTTGTTGACCCAGTATCATCAGTCAGCATTCATAGAATTGCTTTTACAAATCTTTTTGAGGCCTATTTGACAGGCTTTCTAACCATCAGTTCTGTTGTTAAGGCATCTTAATTCAGGTTATTTAATTCATGGCCATGATTTTGCTTATATCATTGCCCTGGATGGGTGTCATTTGGAAAACCTCTTGGGAAGATACATAAGCTCTGAAACGAAATGTCTGAGTGACAG
Organism: Neotragus pygmaeus; assembly: GCA_006410875.1. Classification (NCBI taxonomy): domain Eukaryota; kingdom Metazoa; phylum Chordata; class Mammalia; order Artiodactyla; family Bovidae; genus Neotragus; species Neotragus pygmaeus. The sequence goes on from SJYV01002568.1 coordinate 541,022, forward strand.
TGTGTGTGTATGTGTGTTTGGAAATTGTTGGTAGCTGCAGCTATTTACCAGTTGAAATACAGATCGAAGCCCTTCAAGCACATATTTTGTGCCGGCTGCATTCAGTGAGGCCAGAGGATCATGAAGCCTTGACTGAGGTGATGGGAAGGCATCAGCCCTGCCGCCGGCCTTGCCTCGCGGGAGCCCCCGGGCCTGTGCCCAGTTCTTCCTGCTGCTGACGTGCTCTTATTNCATATTTTGTGCCGGCTGCATTCAGTGAGGCCAGAGGATCATGAAGCCTTGACTGAGGTGATGGGAAGGCATCAGCCCTGCCGCCGGCCTTGCCTCGCGGGAGCCCCCGGGCCTGTGCCCAGTTCTTCCTGCTGCTGACGTGCTCTTATTTCTCATTGTTAGAAACTGTGTCTTGGTCTGGCTGCCTGGAACATGCTGTTACCTCTCGCTTCCTATCGTTTGTTTGGTGAACGCCAGCCCAGGGGTAGCTGCCGCTGCTCCCAGTCCAGGAGCTCCGCCTGGGGTAGCTGCTGCTTCTCCCAGTCCAGGAGCTCCGCCTGGCCTGTCTCTAGCAGCTGCTTCTCCCAGTCCAGGAGCTCCGCCTGGCCTGTCTCTAGCAGCTGCTTCCTCCCTGTCTCTCAGGAGCCCTGACTCTCTGTTGGTTTTCCTCTCAGCCTTCTGACCATTTCTATTTAGTTGTTTTTGACCAGATTTTCTAGGCTTATCTTAAATAGTAATTACTCTCAGAATTTCTTGCTGAGCCCTCTTTTTATAACACTGCGTCTCCCCAGATAATTTTACGTCTTCCCTATGGCTTCTCTAGCCACCTAGGTTCTAGTGTCTTACAGATCTGTCCACTTAGGGCCTCTCNAGGCGAGGCGGGGCGGGGCGGGGCGAGAGAGCCCACTGCGGAAGCCTGCACACGACTCCTGATGGTCTCTGCTTTCTGGAGAGCAGATGAGCTGACACCGGAGCTCTGAAATACTTGCACTCCAGCTTTTCCGCGGCCGCCGTCTTAGCCGTGCATTCCCAGAAGAGACGTCGCAGGTATCTCTGGAGCCAAACCCATCAGGCTAAACCCAGAGGCGATCACCACAGAGGGGCCCCCGCCTTTCAGAAGCCAAGTGGCCAGCCTTATCCCATAGGCCACACTTCGAAAGGCTAGAAAGAGCGATCCAACCGGGGGTTAATGAAGTCTTTGGAAAGCTAACTACACGTTATCAGGATGCTAGGTCTCTGTGTGGTCACTACTTGCTTGGAATGAATAGTGAATTTTCTTCTTAGAAATGTTTATCTGGTTGGCCCTGTTAATGGTTTTCCGTCTCAATCAAAGAGTTTCAGGAAATGCTATACGTGCAGAACCAAATAATGATTGTAATCTCTTAAAAGTACTCAGGAAACTCCTAAAATTCCCAAAAGACACTATAATTACGTAAGAGTTCTGCTTGGTATGCTTAGCTTTATTTCATGAGACACATAATACCTCTTTGGTTTGATTTAGTACTTCATCTTATACCCCCAAGAGAAATTTGCAGAGTAGAAAAATGTCTTACGATACACACCTGCTGTTTATTGTACAATTTCTCATACGAGTTGTGGTGTTTGCTCTCTGAGCTTCACAAAACAAGAGAAAAGACCAATAAGTACTCAGTGATCTCTAAGGAGACAATACGTACACAATGAAAAATGAGGTTTGAAACTGTTTTCCCTACTTTGCAACCGAAAGATAACATTTCAACCGTTTGTCTGACTGATTAAATGAAATTTCTGCACCATATAAACTCAGTCCACGTTTTTAAATGACTTGATTTCCGGTTAAATCTTGCAAATGTAACCCATGCATTAATCTCTAATCTGTCCCAGAGCTTAGTAAAATGAGAACAAAGCAACGAAAAGATAGAAAAATTTGAAGAACAGAGGACGGATCTCCCTGGTGGTCCAGCAGTTAAGAATCTGCCTTGCAACTCAGGGGAACATGGGTCAGATCCCTGGCTGGTTCATTAAGATCCCACAAGCCTCAGAGCAACTAAACGACCCCACCACAATTACTGAACCCTCAATCTGGAGCACGTATGCCACAATGAGAGTCTGTGTCCCATCAGGGAAGATCCTACGTGATGCAACACAGATCCCGAGTGCCAAAACTAAGACCCGATGCGGCCAAATAAGTAAATAAACAGTTTTTTTTTTTTTAACCAAAAAAAAAAAAAAATAGAGGAGACGACAGCAGACAAGAGTGTCCAACAAAAGGTGTTGAACTTAGCAGGCAGATGTGAACAATTAGCAAGGCAGAGTATGTTCACGGAATGTCCAAGACCCAGAAGAGCAGAGGAGAAAAGCAGTCAAGCCTGTTCCCATAGCATAACCCCAGAAAAACTCAGGTACAGGTGCCAGAGCTGAACACCCTGGATGAGTCAGAGGTCAGTCTAGAAAGACTGGCCCACATGTCGTCTCAAAGTCAATATGTTGTAAACAACAACCGTGGACTTCCCTGGGGGTCCAACAGTTAAGAATTCACCTGCCGATGTAGGGGCTCCATCCCTGGTCCGGAAAGATCCCATATGCTATGGATCAACCAAGCCCGTGTGCCCCAACTACTGAGCACACACAATGCAACAAGGGAAGCCACTGCAGTGAGGAACTTGCACACTCAACTACAGATTAGCCTCTGCTCAACACAACTGCAGAAAGCTCGCAAAGCAGTGAAGACCGAGTGCAGCCGTTAAAAATAATTTTTTTTAAAAAACCCACTTTCTCAAAACCAGCTGCCTCCCAGTATGCTGCACCTCTATCCTTGTGATCACCAGGCTTCCAAAGCTACAGTTAGGCATGGTACACTCACTCCTCCTTGGAAGGACTGATGCTGAAGCTGAAGCTCTGACACTTTGGCCACCTGATACGAAGAGCTGACTCATAGGAAAAAACCCTGATGCTGGGAAAGATTGAGGGCACAAGGAGACTGTGGATGAGATGGTTGGATGGCATCACCGATTCAACTGAAATGAACTTGGGCAGACTCCAAGAGATGGTGAGCGACAGGTAACCCTGGTGTGTTGCAGTCCGTGCAGTCGCGAAGAGTCGGACACGACTGAACAACAGCAAACACTCCTCTTCATTTGCCATATTGACAAAGGGTCAGAGTCCTGTGGACCTTTTTCCATGAAGGGTTTCCAGGATTATGGAAGTCTCCAAGATGGCCCCCAATGGTCTTGCCTCCTGGTATTCAATTCATATTGGTCTCCCTGGTGGCTAAGACGGTAAAGCATCTGCCTGCAATGCAGGAGACCCTGGTTCGATCCCTGAGTCAGGAAGATCCCCTGGAAAAGGAAATGGCAATCCACTCCAGTACTCTTGCCTGGAAACTCCCTTGGACAGAGGATCCAAGTTCAAAACTATCAATTCTTCTTCGCTCAGCTTTCTTTATAGTCCAACTCTCACATCTGTACATGACCACTGGAAAAACCATAGCCTTGACTAGACGGACCTTTTTGTTGATTTTCAGTTCCATCCCTTTTCAATCCCTTGCAAAGAGCTGGACACGACTGAGTGACTTCACTTTCTTTTCTTTATTCATACCACAGTATAACCATTTCCCACATTAAATAAGGGCTCACTTAGGCCTCCCATAGAGGAAGAAATGGCATCCCTTTCCAGGATTCTTCCCTGGTGAATTCCATAGACAAACGAGCCTGGCGGGCTATAGACCATGGACCCATAAAGAGTCCGACACGACCGCGTGATTAACCCTAGACCTCCCAGGAGGCCCACTGGTTAGAAATTCTCCTGCCGAGGCAGGGGCCATGGGCTTGATCTCTGTCCCTGAAGGATACCACATGCCAGTAAACCCCTGCCCATGGGCCACAANGAAGGGTCATCTCTCCATTAAGTGTGCTGGGTTAATCCACGTGAAGATGAAGACTGGCCCATTATATAGTGTGCTAAGGTAAATTCCAGGTGGATTCTTCCAATGCGAAGGATAAAAAAAGCTTTTATAGTGTAACATAGTAAACATTTCCATGATCTTGGGGCAAAAATTTAACCAGACAACAGAAATGCTCACTGTAAAGGAAGAGATTAGACAAATGGACTGTATTATAACTGAAGTCTTGTGTTTGCTGAAAGATAGCATTTAAGGGAGTGAAAAGGCCAGCTGCTGCAGAATGGGAAAAAATGTTTGCGGTATCTGTGTTAATCCAGGGACTTGAGTCTAGAATGTATGAAGAATTCCTAGAGATCTTTTTTTCCCCTTTTAAAGACCACCTGTGAGAAAAATTGGCGAAAGATTTGGACATTTTCCTTACAAGAGGCTACCCAAAGGATCAGCAAGTCTGCGTAGGCGTTCCCTAGTCCATTAGTCACTTAGGGAAATATAAATCACAGCCGCTGATTTATAGCCACACACCTACCAGAAGAGCTAAAATGGAAGGGCAGGAACGTGGGCCAGGTGAAACTCTGAAACACTGTTGATAGAACTTAAAATTGACATAACCAATTTGGAAATGTTTGGTGTTGTCTTTCAAAGCTTAATATACTCATAGCGCTACCAAAGGACGTGTCCGGGAATACTCGTAGCAGCGTTACTCTCAGCAGTCCAAACCCGGAAACTACCCACGTGTCCTTTAACAGTAGAATGGAGACGTTGTGGTGGGGTTATATAACAGAGCACTGCACTAACAGCAGCAATGTGCACCCAGACGGCAGCCACACTCAACAGCAGGCCTGACTCACAGGCACAATTGTGAACAAAAGAAGCCAGACACAAGCACAGACATTTCCGAGTTCAGTGCCAGGCCCAGCTTGTCTGCAGTGTTACCGGGTCAGACAGTGTCTTGTGGGGTAGAAGCTGGGAGACACCGTGAAGGCAGCTCTGGGGTCCTGGCGATTCACGCTCCCTGGGCTGGATGCTAGCGTCTAGGAGGTTTAGTCACTCAATCGGGTCCGACTCTTGCAGCCCCGTAGACTGTAGCCCGCCAGGCTCTTCTGTCCGTGGGATTCTCCAGGTAAGAATACTGCAGTGGCTTGCTATTTCTTTTTTCAGGTGTGTATGGGTATATTTTCTGAAAATTCACTGAGCTGTACACTTAGGATTTCTGTACTTTCTGATGTACGTTTTTCTTTAGTGTACATTTAATGAAAATCTGCGCTGATGTTGTTGGCCTGCAAGAGATAATAGATTTTAGAATATGGTTTCCTTCCCATTAAGCCTTACTTCCTTTGATATTTTGGCTATGAATAAAGTAATTTTGGTAGAGATTGATTTCAGCCGATGAAAGATGAATGATTTCTGGGTAGCTTTCTGTTATTACGACATAACTTCCAATTTTAGTTCGTGCCTTCAGTCAGTTTACGTATCTAACGCAGTGCTGTTCAGTAGACGTAGTCACGGTAACGGAAATGCTGTCTGTGTTGTCTGGCATGGTGGCCTTTAACCACGTGTGGCTGTTGAGCTCTTGCAATGTGGCAAGTACAACTGAAAAATGGAATCTCAGTGTAAATTTAAGTGGCCACGTGGTGGCTATCCTATGGAACGGAGCAGAGCCACCGTTTATGTCTAAGCTGTTGAGGTGCGTGCTGATTCTTTAGAGTTCTGTCTTCAGTCCTGCTGGCTCTTGGATTTAAGTCCCTCTCAGTGCTGGTGTTAGCAGTGATGCGCAAGCTTGGGAGATTGCTTGTTCAAGGACTACTCTTTACTTGATAAGGAAACATGGCAAAATTTCCCTCTCTGTATGTTACATATGACTGGGTCTGTCTTTGAATGCCCAGAAAGCATATTTATAATGCAGTATTTTGGGAAGTTACTGAGAAGTTACCTTTTTGAATAGGAGTAAATTTCACTCTGTTCTTCATATATAGTATAGTGAGTACATCAGTGGTTTTTTTTTTTTTTGTATCTATGTGTTGAGTAGCACACATGTCTGCTGTTCTTCTGGAAAGTTCTATGTTACTACCCAATGCATTGTCATCCCTTTTTCAGAAGCGGAGCCGTCCTGCCTTGGCAGCATGCTCATGCCCGCTCAGGAGACCGCTTGGGAAGAGCTCGTCCGCACTGGTCAGATGACACCTTTTGGTACCAAGATCCCTCAGAAGCAGGAGAAAAAACCCAGAAAACTAATGCTCAACGAAGCATCAGGCTTTGAAAAGTATTTGGCAGATCAAGCGAAACTGTCCTTTGAAAGAAAGAAGCAAGCTTGTAATAAAAGAGCAGCTAAAAAAGCTTCGGCCTCGGCCACTTCTGAGCTGAGCTCAACACTCAATGAAAACAAACCAGACGAGAGAGGCAAAGTTGTATCGAAAACAGATAAACGCCTGAAAAAACACATCAAGAAACTCCAGAAGAGGGCTCTTCAGCTCCAGGGGCAGGTCGGATTGCCAAAGGGAAAGAAACCCTGGAATTGTGATGTGAGGTCACAGGCTCAGGGGGCCTCTGAGGGTGAAGACTCTGAGTACTTGCCCACGGAGGAGGAGCTGGAGGAGGCGGCGGGCACCGACCTGCCCGGGGAGGGCGCTGGCTGGGAGCAGAGGCTGGTGCTCAATCGCCGGAAGCGGCAGAAGAAAGTCACTGAACAGGAGATTGATGATGACTTTTTTCCAAGTTCTGGGGAAGAAGCTGAAGCCACGGGAGGAGGTCGGAAAGTAGTGAGATGCCGAGACGATGGAGATGAAGATTATTATAAGCAACGATTAAGGTCAGTCCACGGGGGCCGTATTTTATTGTAGGTGGCAGGTTTATTAATAAGTAAGAGTTCTGGCCTAGCTTAGTGTGTTAGACCCCTATTCATCCAAAGATTGGACTTCCTGCAGCCTTAGCCCAATAGAACATCAGTTCAGTTCAGTCACTTAGCCATGTCTGACTGTTTGTAACCCCATGGACCGCAGCACGCCAGGCTTTCCTGTCCATCACCAACTCCCAGAGTTTACCCAAACTCACGTCCATTGAGTTGGTGATAGCACCATCAGAGCCCCTGAATCCTCAGTGGAGCTGACCGAAGATGTTTCTGCTTCTGGGTCATCATTCAGATTTGGGGGCAAGTCTAAGAAGAAAAGCTTAAGGGGAAGGCTGGGTCAAGAGGCATGCAGAGGACTAAAGTAGGAGCTGTGTGCCTGCCTTTGGAGAGTAGGTGCCTTGCCACAAGGCTGGGGAGGAGGAGGAGGCTGGCCTGTGGGCTGTATGCTGGGTGGAAGTAGTTTCAGAAGTGCGTGTGTGTACGCTAAGTCGCTTCAGTCGTGTCCGACTCTGCGTGGCCCCGTGGACTGTAGCCCACCAGGCTCCTCTGTGCACGGGATCCTCTAGGCAAGAATACTGGAGTAGGTTGCCATGCCCTCCTCCAGGGGACCTTCCCGAGCCAGGGATTGAGTCTGTGTCTCTTATGTCTCCTGCACTGGCAGGTGGGTTCTTTATCACTAGCGCCCTCAGGAAGCCCAGAGAGCTGAAATTTTCAGTTTTAGTGTACGAAAACATAAGATTGCTTTCCTCAATCCCTCCTTCCCTGTCTTGAAAAAGTAGTTGTTTAAAGAATTTAAACCTTCCAGTGCCAGAAATGGGCTTCGAATGTCCAGGATGCCCTTCCCCGTGTTTTTTTTATTTCCATGATTTCGTCAGCATCTGGCGTAAGTAAGATAAAAGGAGGGTGGACACGTCCGCTTGTGGAGTCAGCATTGCCCGTTCCACACACTCTCTGTGAACCACGAAAACCAGTGTGCGCTGCAGTGCCCGCTGCGTCTCACGGAGCGCTGCGCTGTGTGGTCAAGGCTCAGCGCTTAGCTTGCCAAGAGTGCTGAGAAACTCAAGGGGACCTGAGAATCTGCTTAACAGGTTACTGTTTTGTTTTTTCAGATTACTTTTTAAATATTTGCTCCCAGGATATTTTTTTCCCAATCCTCAACAGTTTTTTCTTTTTCCTCAGTGTAGGGAGACCTAGTTTATTGTAATTTTGTAGCTTCCCACTAACNTGAGAATCTGCTTAACAGGTTACTGTTTTGTTTTTTCAGATTACTTTTTAAATATTTGCTCCCAGGATATTTTTTTCCCAATCCTCAACAGTTTTTTCTTTTTCCTCAGTGTAGGGAGACCTAGTTTATTGTAATTTTGTAGCTTCCCACTAACTAAAGGAGATCAGTCCTGGGTGTTCATTGGAAGGACTGATGCTGAAGCTGAAACTCCAGTACTTTGTCCACCTCATGCGATGAGTTGACTCATTGGAAAAGACCCTGATCCTGGGAGGGAGGGCAGGAAGAGAAGGGGACGGCAGAGGATGAGATGGCTGGATGGCATCACTGACTCAATGGACAGGAGTTTGAGTGAACTCTGGGAGTTGGTAATGGACAGGGAGGCCTGGTGTGCTGCGATCCATGGGGTCGCAAAGAGTCGGACACGACTGAGTGACTGAACTGAACTGCACTGAAGCTTGGAGAATGAAGATTGGCCTGATATTCTTTCCTTCTTGTTTAGAGCTGCTGACGCTCTCCATCCATATTGCCACGTATGGATATGCCACATATCCATATTCCCTGCCTAACCTTTTAGAAGGAGATGGAGCATGGTTCTTTTCATAAGTAATTTGAGTACCTGCAACCTAGACCCAGGTCTTTAAGAGAGCCCTTACACTCAGCACTGCAGTAATCCCTTACGTGGCAAGACAGGGTCGAGGAGTGGCTTCATATTTGTCATTTCTTACTGCAACTTTAAAGTGACTTTGCATGTTCCATATTTGTAAAGTTGTTTGAGGGGTATTGCTCAATACTCTTGAACAGTGAGTGGGATATTTTTTCCTTGACTACTGTAGAGAATTAATAGAAGTGTTAATCTCACCATATTGATTGTAAGTGGAATGAATATTCTTGCCATTAAATTGAGTCAATATTAAATGTATTTTAAGTATATTAGTATTTTGATCAAGAGCAGTTTGTTTTGATTGAATTTTAAATATGGGTTTAAATTCATGGCAATAAGTTTTTCTTAATAATGTTAAGATTGTAAAACTGTTATATCCAAACCCATATCAGAAAGTCAGTTTTTGCTCAAGTTACAGTAGAATCTCAAATGAGTTTCAGAAATATCAATAACTCTAATTGCCACCAAAATACTATAGCTCTTAAAATTTTATAGCTACCATTATTAAGGCAGATAATTGTCGAACTGCAGATATCTGCATTAAACTGTTTATATTGCATCTCCCTTGGTACTCTTTGGATTGGGGGATATTAAAAGGATTGAGAAGCATATTAAGGATATTTTAAAACTGCCAGTCACTCTATATTTTGTTATTTCTTGTTGATCTTTGTAGACAGATTGGAATTGTAATGGTAACCCCTTGAGTGAAGAAAAAGATTAGGATTTCTTATCTTATTAATAGCATGGTTTGATGACTGATTGATGATCAGAATAAAGCCTCATAGAGTTTCCAGGGGGCTTTCCTGGTGTCTCAGGGGTAAAGGATCCGCAAGAAATCCAGGTTCCATCCCTGGGTGGGCAAGATCCCCTGGAGAGGAAAATGGCAACCCACTCCAGTGTTCTTGCCAGGAGAACCCTGTGGACAGAGAGTTCTACAGTCTATGGGGACTGCAGAAGAGTAGGACATCACTTAGCAACTGAATGGCAACAACTAGTTTACAACATAGAAAATGCGTTTTTCCTAATGGTTAGAATTTAGAAATCTATGTCCAGGGCAGGTACCTTTTGAACTTAAATATGTGTTGAATTATATATATTTATATAAAAGAGCTTAAATTATAACCATGCTAATTGTTTTGAACTCTTAGAAGTAAAAGTGGATGATTCCTAGACATCTCACCCACTTAGTTCTCTCAACTTGAGAGTCTTACATCTTTCATTAGCCCTAGGTTAGTCCTAACTAGGTATCTTTGATTTTAGTTGATGTTCAGCTGGAATACCCTGTCAGACCTTTTCTACAGCTTAACATTTTCTGGATCTGGGTAATAGTACTTACAATCCTACTTTCTCTGCCTTAGCCCAAAATTTCAGGTCAGTCTTGGAAGTTTTAGCCATCTTTTATACTGTCTGTGAACTTCGCCTTTTCCACATTTTTATCCTATTTTCTTCTCTGTCCTGTTGCGTTTGTAGGCTGTGCCCTCAGTGGTGGTCCCTGATTTTGGTAGCTCTGGTCATGTACCAGGATGAATGGGCCACTTCTTAGAAGCAATTATTCTGTTGGTTCTTACTCATGTCAGTGCTAACAGATCTTACAAAGCATCCATAATTTTTTATTTTAATTTCGTGGTACTCAGGTTTCCATTAGGGTATGGCTCTCAGTTGTGAAGTCTTCCGTAAAATCCATTGTTTTAGGATTTAGGATCTCCCAGGGCCAAGCACTTAATAGAAATAAGACACGTTCCGTGTTGGGTGACGTGTCCCAGGTGGAGTCCAGAGCGGCCTGGAAGACCACACGTTTCATACAGGCACCTTGCCCTGCCAGATGGTCAGTCCTGGTGCCCTCAGTGTGGTTGGATCATCTCCCAGTTGAGATATGAGGTCACCTCCATCGCTTCATCTTTATTCTCACTGCATGAATGCCCGACTCCATTCTAAGACGCCATTCCTGCAAGGAATCTTCAATGTTTTAGGGAACAGGGGCACAGATGGGACCTACCAGGGTGAAGAGTGTAATGAAATCAGCCGGAGGTGCTTTAGGGGAGATTTTGTGGAGGAGGTTGGTCCCAGCACTGGGCCTGGTCTGTGGAGTGGTTCAGATATGTTGATGTGGACCTGAGGATGCAGGTTAAAACACTTGCCACATTTACCCTCAAACTTCAGTGCATCATTGAAAACTAAAGTACTGCTTTACTTTTGGGGGCACATTATTTCTGCAGGGGAAGTCCCTCATTCCAGTCTTTGATCCTATGCATATATATCTGTCACATGTTATAATTATAGCAGGGTGTACACTTTATCTTGGCCTTTTCAAGTTTATCAACTTGCCCATGATCTCACTGGTTAAGAGCTGGGGTTTGAAGCCAGGACTTGGAGTTGGGTAAAATGGGCAATGTCTATATATGGCCACACGGTGGTGCCAAGAATCAGGACATGGCCACCCCTGCCTCCCTGGGCTGGAAACCAAACCCCAAACCCAGGTCAGTTGGATGAAGGTTTGGGGAGGTTGCTGGGATGTCTAGAAAGCTTGACAGGTCTGATGTGGATGGGGATAGAATTTTCCTCATGATGTGGTGTAACCCGAATCTACAGTCATGTACCCGTTGATAAAACTGGTTTTTGATACATTTTCAATCTTAAAGGTTTTTGTTTTATCACATTTTAAACTTTATTTTCATGTGACTAGCTTGGAGTTAAAAAGTCAGATGACTCCATTCATTGTGTAAATCTTACAGAACATCTGAAGCCTCCACACGGCTAAATTGTCTGGGAAAATGTCCTCATCACCCCTCCCCGAGCACTGCGGCTTCTGCTGCAGGGCTGAGTTGGAGCCTGGTTTGGAGGCTTTGGCCGTATACATGCCTGGTTTTAGAAGAGGAGGGCTATTGTTATTTTCAGATGCCAAGAGGAGTCAAGTACAGGAGGATAAATGCTGAAAAAAGTCTTGGATTCGAAATTTGGAGGCCTGAGCAAGGGGGGCATCCAGGAGGAAGGGGAGGAGGTTGTGTGAGAACTAAGATAACTGACCTTGGTGAGCGCTTACCACTTGGCAGTGCTGCCGTCTCTGTGGGTCCGGGGATTTCATCCTCATGGCCCCCTAGGAGATGGGATCCTGAGCCAAGAAAGCTGAGGTCTTTGGCCCAGGGTAGCAGCAAGTGAGAGGTCTGGGGTTGGGGTGGAGCTGAAGGTGATTTGGGTCAGGAGGGCGTGGTCTGGGGTTGGGCTGAAGCTGAGGGTGGTTTGGATCAGGAGGGCGTGGTCTGGGGTTGGGCTGGAGCTGAGGGTGGTTTGGATCAGGAGGGCGTGGTCTGGGGTTGGGCTGGAGCTGAGGGTAGTTTGGGTCAGGAGGGAGTGGTCTGGGGTTGGGCTGGAGCTGAGGGTGGTTTGGGTCAGGAGGGAGTGGCCAGTCAGCCAGGACTGGTGCCATGGACCCAGAAGAGCATGGCCTCAGCGATCAGTTTCTCCCATGGCTCGATGAGGACAACCTCACACTTCTGCAGGTCCCAGCCCTGGCTTGAGATGGTGCTAAAGGCTGTGCCTCCCACACTCCCAGCTGTTGTGTCTACATTTTATTGTCTTCACAGAGCCCCTTCCTCTTGTCTAGAGCCAATTCCTTTGCGTTGTGATTGTCCCATGTTTATCCTTCAACTAGATTTTTGTATGCACTGCACTTAAATTCAGGTCACACTTGGGCAAAGGCCAAATTACATTGTAGAGCCTGATTTGCTTGTGCCTTAAAAACAAAGCAAGCGAACAAACGAAAAAAAAACCCCAAATCATTTGATCTCTAAAAATCTGAATTTGGTTAAAATTTAATCTAGATTTGACCCAGAAACTATAATTATTTATTGACAGTTCTTGACATCAGTTTCTGGGAGTTGTTTTTTTAATAAATAAACTTATATATATTTTTTTCCTTTTTCTTTTCTTGTAGTAATATATATTTTAAAGAGAAGAAAAAGTTACCTCCCTTAAGGAGGTTTCATAGAGAGCATCTTGGCTTCTTCTAAATGACGAAGCTAAGACACAAATGAAGACTAATTCTGCTTCATGCTCTGCACACACCTCTCGTCCTCAGCTCCAGTGCATAATTGTCTGCATCAGTCTTAATTTACTCTGTGAGATCTGGACTCCTAACTGAGGGTATTTCATCTGCTCAGATGTGCCAATTAAGTCCACCCAGATAGACCATAAAAAGGCAGATAAGAAAAGTAAACCACTGAGCATCTCAGTTTAGCAAATTAGACTAATCTGTGAGGGATTCTTAGCTGTCTGCAATAGAAAACCTATTGCACCACAGAAATGCAAACTGCATTAAACACTCAGCTTGGGGCCGTGAATATATTTTTAAAAATCAAATTGTCCTCACTGTGCTTCTGTTGTAGAATTTCTTTCATGGATATTTCAATAAGTGGAGAATGACCCTGATATTGAAATTTCACCCTATATTAGGAATGATTTAACCGTATGATGTGTGACTTTCCCCTCACAATCACTACAGATCTTATCGGCCCTTGCAACTTAAAAACTGAAAACAGAGCAATAAGGTCAGTTGTAAATTTCAAGCAGCAAAATATGTGACTTCCTTGGAAATTCTGGAGCGGGCATATTCATTTTATTAATTTATGATTGCAGCCTCCTAGTATTTGACAGTCCCTATAAGAGGTATAGTTTGCTTTCTCTGTAGGTTAGTACAGGCATTTCAGTATAGGCAATACAGATTGAAGATAGACTTGCCTTAAGTCTATCATTGCCATTTTTCCAATAGCATTTGCTCACTTCATATCTTTGTGTCACATTTATAATTCTCACAGTATATCAGACTTTCATTATTGTATTTGTTATGGTGATCTGTGATCAGTGATCTTTGATGTTACTGTTGCAAACAGTTTACTCTCTAACGGCTCAGATGATGGGTAACAGTTTTTTAGCTAACCATTTTTAAATTAGGGCATGTACATTGCTTTTTTAGACACACTGCTATTGCACACTTCCTGGACTACAGTATGATGTAAACGTAACTTTCGCATGTGCTGGGAACCCACAGAATTTACGTGTCTCGCTTTATTGCGATATTTCCTTTGTTGTGGTGGTCTGGAACCGAACCTGTGATATCTCCAGGGTGTGCCTGTGTATTGGTGTGTCTGGTATTAAGTGTATTATGTGTTTTTTCTTGACGAGATCTCTAGTCTTTCCCATTCTGTTGTTTTCCTCTATTTTCTTTGCATTGATCACTGAGGAAGGCTTTCTTATCTCTCCTTGCCATTCTTTGAAACTCTGCATTCAGATGTGTGTATCTTTCCTTTTCTCCTTTGCCTTTAGCATCTCTTCTTTTCTCAGCTATTTGTAAGACCTCCTCAGACAACCATTTTGCCTTTCTTTTTCTTGGGGATAGTCTTGATCACTGCCTCCTGTACAATGTCACGAATCTCCATCCATAGTTCTTCAGGCATGGACTAGAGATCTATTCAAGAAAATAAGAGATACCAAGGGAACATTTCATGCAAAGATGGGCATAATGAAGGACAGAAATGGTATGGACGTAGCAGAAGCAGAAGATATTAAGAAGAGGTGATAAGAATACACGGAAGAACTGTACAAAAAAAAGATCTTCATAACCCAGATAACTACGATGGTGTGATCATTCACCTAGAGCCAGACATCCTAGAATGCAAAGTCAAGTGGGCCTTAGGAAGCATCACTATGAACAAAGCTAGTGGACGTGATGGAATTACAGTTGAGCTATTTCAAATCCTGAAAGATGATGCTGTGAAAGTGCTGCACTCAATATGCCAGCAAATTTAGAAAACTCAGCAGTGGCCACAGGACTGGAAAAGGTCAGTTTTCATTCCAATCCCAAAGAAAGGCAATGCCAAAGAATGTTCAAACTGTATGCAGGTCAAGAAGCAACAGTTAGAACTGGACATGGAACAACAGACTGGCTCCAAATTGGGAAAGGAATATGTCAAGGCTGTATATTGTCACTCTGCTTATTTAACTTATATTCAGAGTACATCATGCAAAATGCTGGGCTGGATGAAGCACAAGCTGGAATCAAGATTGCCAAGAGAAACATCACTAACCTCAGATATGCAGATGACACCACCCTTATGGCAGAAAGTGAAGA